>JAULAV010002083.1:0-83966 GCA_030789695.1 Scilla litardierei | reverse complement strand
CTTTACCATACTGAAGTTGGTCATTCGAGTAACTTGATGAGGTTATTCTCCAAGGGTGACCGGCATCGTGTTCAGGCCCGCAACGGGGGTGTCATGTCCTGTAAAGCTGATAAAGGGATCAGGATATTCTTTTAATTCTAACGAGGCTAATCCCATCTTCTCTAGCATGGTCAGGAAGAGTATGTTACACTAACTCCCCATGTCGACGAAAAATATCCTTACTATGACTATGCTGATGATGGCGATGATAACGACATCATCATCATGTTGAACCTCCACAAGCTGAATATCCTCATCTGAGAAATAGACTAGAGGTGTGGCATCCCTCGATTTCTTCCGCCCTACAGTAGTGGTCATCACCCTCGTAGCATAAAAATTTTGTAGAGAGGAAGATAACTGGTTTTGCATTGGTCTGCTTGATATCTGTCGAGTACATCAATATCTGGCAGAGTTGAGGCATTCTTTTTATGGTGGAAGAGCCCCCTGGTTGGTGGGGTGTGTCGACATCTTCTTTTGTATTAGTAGAGATGGGAAAGTTGGCTCCTTTTACCCACAGTCGATGCCAACTGTTGACATGTGAATTCGTCACACAGTAGAGTAGTGCTGACGAGGACACCACCGGTGATGTGGCACACATCGTCGGTAGATGAGATGGGCCTGAAGATGGCTGCATCTAGCCCAGGGAGAGCTAACCGAGCTATTGGGAGGAGCTTGACCTAACTCTGAGCTATCTGAAGAGTTATCTGTAGCACAAACAAATCGTTAAGGGGTCGGATCTGGGTTTCGACCTAAATCCATTCCATTGCTTTAGTCAGTATGAGACTGAAAAAGAAGCTCAGTGCAGCTAGGTTCGACCTATTAGAAGGTCGTCCGATTACTGTCACACCGAATTATAGAGGAAGCAGTGTTAAGTGGGAGTAGGAAAGTAAGTTATCACAACACAGTGTTTAGTATTTTTGGAGCTTCCACCCTTCTCTCATTGTCGATCTCCCTATTTATAGGTAATGATCCTTCCATCCTGTCGTTAATGGTTAAGACCTTGCCTTTATGGTGGCATGATTATCCCTAAAAATGGGGGTATCGGCTGTCCATTTCCTTTGCCATTATTAACCAGTCCATTGATATTAGAGGAGCCCAACAGGCAGATGAAATGACATTTTGACTGGGTAAGCAGCTTGCTTTTCTCGGAGAGTTCTTGGACTTTTTGGCCGAGGCCCTGCACTCCATAGGGGATTCTCCTCTTAGACGAAATATCACTCTCCACTTTGTGGGCCAGCCAAATGTAGCAACAACTAATATTCATATTGACTGTGACACATGGAACACATGCCGATATATGTGCAGGACCTGCCAAACCCAATCAGGTAATTCTACCATTTCTTCATCATCCATGAATAGTTCTTTTGAAATGTTTTAAAACCCATCTTGTTCCCCTTCCGCATTCCTATCACACTTTCTTTCAAAAATTACAAGGTTGAGGGCCATCGCCCAATAATGCTGGGGTTCACGCACAAGCACTTTGTGTTATCAGCCAAACCCATTCATTTTGTTAAATCATTTCGTCGTTATCCAAGAATAGTTCTTTCTCAATTTCACATTTTGTTCCCCTTTAACATTCCTATCAAACTCTTTCATAAATTGCAAGTTTGAAGGCCAACCCTACTCGATGATGGGCCCATGATGGGTTTAACCCAGTGGGTAAATCGCAAGTATGATATTAATTAAGGGGTTATATGTAATTTGAATTGGCCTTTGTGGATAATTGCAATTTACAGAAGTTCAGGGTTTCCAATGCAACTAGTTTTAATAACTAACTTGAAATTTATATGTTAGGTTTCAATGTTAAGAAGCTTCCTCCTCCTTAATTTATATATAATCTCCCTGATTGCTGTGAGAAAATCAATCAATTTGATTGCAAAGTTTCTCCACTCTCATAACACAAACACAGAAGAAGATTAAGAGGTAATCTTGGTGGTGAGAAAAATTTGATTTCCTTCTATGATCCCAAATCCAATCCGAGCGTCGCTTCTCCAGTCTGTTGTGTTCCAGGTGATGTTTTCATCCCTCAATCCTTCGTCGAATTTCAACAATGAACAATCACTTTGAATCTGTGTATGATAGCAAAATTTAGAATAAGTAAAGAAGAGTTATTTTCGTTTGCACTTGCCTTGTACTGTTTTTGCGATCGCACTTTGCTCATCCACACACATGCATGCTCATACCAAGACTTGAATGGGTATTATCATTTGCAAATTATATGTATCGTCATGTACAAAATTGAACACGTGCTGAAACCTCGAAGGCAAAAATAGGCACAGCTGCCTACGACATATTAAACGCAAACTACATATGTTAAGGACTATGTAAACAAATGCATACTAATTTGCGATTGCAAAATGAACTGCTTTTAATATCACTCCAAATGTTTTTCTACCAATGATGAAAATGTTAATCATCCATGCATACAGTCGGATTGCAAAGAATGATGAGAAGCTTTAACATTCTGGAAGAGTTGTAGGATATCACATGTCATCAAACATGCTAATCATCCATGCATAAGCATGAGTTTATTAACAACGACACGAGCATAACTAACGATAAACCTCAATGACTGATCGCAAACCCAGAACTGGCAGAATTTTGTAGCCTCTGAAACCTGCTGCAGTGAAAATTTTCTTCCATTCGCACTCTGATCGTTGTTTCCCGGTGGTGTGAACCATCATGTGAATATCGAAAAGAAACTGCGTCTCGGCCAATTGATGGTGCGCTTTGTTCGTGTTGACCACCATGTCGATGATGATCACTTTCCCTCCTGCTTCCTTGAAAGGAATGGCCTCCTTGCATCTCTTCAGTATTTTTACACACTCCTGGTCACTCCAATCATGCAAAACCCACTGCAAAGGGATACACGTCTGAATTAAGTTTTTTTCGAAATCTCTAGAATCAAGCTATACTCTTTATTTGTTTTCAACAGTAAAAATAAGTGAGGTAAATTCGGGGAGACAATCGAACATACCTTGAGGAGGGTCGCATCTGCGGGAGGAACACAATCGAACATATCTCCCCCTACAAATCGCAATCTCTCGCTCCCTTCCAGACCTTCAACCACTTGCGGCAGCTCGAGAACGGTGCATTTCAACGGCGGGAATGCGTCGGCAATGGCTCGGGCCAGCGTCCCCGTCCCCCCTCCCACATCAACCAAAGAGCTCAGCCCTCGAAAAACATCACCGCAGTCCCTTATTATGACCTCCGTGGTGAAACTAGCATCGCTCGACATTCCCTCGTTCAAAATTTCGTTGAAGTGGGGCATTTTTTCGGTGGCCTTCCACAGCGGCATCCCGTGAGCCAGTTCAAAGGCGGTCGGAGGCCCCTCCCCTTTGAACCAGCTGCTAAGGCCATGCCACGGGCAAAGCAAAGTACGATCCAGCATCAAGGACACGAATGGGGAGACGCAAGCGATTCTATCAGTCACAAGAATTTCAGAAAATTTGGTTGACGAATACACTAGTTCTTCACCGTCAGCGCCATTAGAAATTCTTTCTTCGGCAAAGAATTTTGAGTGCACCAGGAGGCGCATGATGCGTCCAAGGCACGGGGTTTTCGATGGTGGGATCGATAGAGCGGCCGATAGATCGGAGAGATTGATGGGCTTGCCGTGCTTGTGGACGGCATCGGGTATGCCCAGCTCTATGCAACACTTGAGGGCCATGGAGTTTACGAAGCTGAATGTGTGATTCCATAAATGTGACTGCGCTGCCAACATCTCCTCCGATGAGCTCTCTGCATGAATGGATCCCATCTTGCACTTGCTTGTTTCTTTATTCTTTTATGGACTGTTTTACTGAGGAATCACACTTAGCTGCTTATTTGTAGGAGATCACGGGCAGGGGTGATAAAGGAATAAAGATAGCCATGATTAATTGAAATATCACTGGTTATTTTTGTCTCGTGAAAGATGCAACTAACCTAACTTTAAATTTACATTATAAAATTACAACGTGACATGCGCGCGCTATATATTTAACACCGTGACCTGGCGTCGGGCCCATATGTATTGGAGCTTCTCAAAACGAAAGAAGAGAAACACGTGGACTTTGGACTGACCGTACGATTTAAGCATCCATGCTTATGTTTCCCAATTCATATATAGACAATAATCGTAAAATAGTAGACATTTATGGGTTGTCGGCATAGTTTGTCTTTCAGCATCTCGAAACCATGCAATAAATGAAATCGGAGATAGGTCCAATGACACGACATGCATGTTTATCTTTTCTTATCTAAAATTGTATATGGATGTTTTTTTCAATGATATTGTTGGCCAATGGTTCCGTTGCAGTAGCTAATGTAAGATGTCATTTGGAGCTGAATGGGTACTGGACGAGCTAATCACGGGCTAAATAAACCTTAATACGGGATGTTGGAGCTAAGTCCGGGTTATTTCCGAGCTATCCTCAGCTTCCTGCAACGTGAAGAGCTCGTCAAGGAGGGTCAGATCAGTGATCCGACCTAATAACATCCGATGCTCAAGTCAAATAATGACTCAAAGAAGGCTTATGGTAACTATGGCCAATCTGTTAGGAGATCAACCGATATTTATCGGTCGAGCCATGGGGAATGTGGAATTTTAGGTTGAGCACATACACGTATAAGATTACCAGACCTCTTTGGTTCTCCGATAAAATTCTGTCAACTTTGAATGCCCCATCTCCTATTGCCTGAGAGATTACTTATAGGCTTTTGAGGGATGTTAGAGGGTAACGTCCGAGCCAATAAATCGATTTATTGCTTTTGTCTCGAGTTGTCACCATTGATGACAACCTTAACGGTCGATCATTAAATGTCTTCATTATGAGCCGATGCTTTAAATGAAAAAGCCAACGGTCAGTCGGGCTGTCACCTTAAATGAAGAAACGAGGGCCACACGTGAGGGCCTCTAGGCTATCGGGTCGAAGTTGTGGGCTCGACAATTTTGAGCTTGTCTGCTCCAATAACTGAGTAATCTTGGGCCGGCCCATGGCTGTATCAATGGCACCAATCTTCCGAGCTCAACCCCGCATCATTTGAGGTCAGGTGATGTGACATGCATTAATTGGATGTGCACGGCAGTTGATGAAACAAATATAATTTTGGCCGTCAAAACAACAAACCTTATAATTTGATTGCCAAAGAAGTAAAGGACTGAAAGTATTACAAGTTAATCATATTCACTTCCTATTGAATTCCTTCAAGTTTTCTTTTTGATTTCCATGAGACCAATACTTGATTTCCTCGCATCATTTGCTCAAATCATCGTCGCACTTGATATATCTTCGTCTACATTGACGTTGCGTTAATTAACTACAAAATAAGGGGACTAGTCACAATTAATTATGTTTGCTTATCATCAAAACCAAATTGGAGGATTCAATACTCAACATTCTAACCCTTTTGATGATGACAAACAAACAAAAACAAAAATAATAATTGTGCATTAAATTAAATGCTTACCCCTACATAGATGCCAATCAAATTAGTCTATAATCATATATAAAGTGAAGCATTTGTGCACAGTAATGGTGTATGTATCATATGGAATGTGTATTACAGGCATTAAAGCTCAAACATAAATGAATATTCATGAGCATGATATAATGGTGACACACATGGAGGAAATGAAGCAGGAATCAAAACATTCAAAATAATAATGAAAATAAAAATAAAATGTGGGAATAAAATCCAATTCAAATTTAACGCCCCCCGCCCACCCACCCCACCCCCCCCCCGAAGAATACAATGGTTCCAAAAATAATGCTATGATTCATGGAAATGTTATAAATTCATAGTAATGCATGAGTTATTTTTTTGTTTATTTTCTCCCCCTTTGTCATAATTGAAAAAGAGTGGGAAGAATAGAAAACAACAACAACTAGTGCTAAGAGAACTATAAAAAATGAGTGAGCATGTATGATAAATAATTTAGGTGATACGACAGAGAAAACGAATATAACGAGAATCGCACCTAACTATTTATCTCATCAATCATCAGAAGAAAGCATATGGAGACAATATCAACATTTACATTGGATAGGCAAATGAGAATGTATAAAAAGTACACAGACACATTTCCAATGATAATATAATCCATATATATGTTTAACATGAGCGATGGTACAAAATTAGGCGGGTACAACACATCATCACTCCTATAAAAGAAATGACACAAATCGCAAAATTTGTCATTGACAATCTTAGTCTCATGTACAATAAAATTAGACATATAACCAAGATATAATATCAAGCAGAGCACTTAGCATCTAACAATATAATATCTACCTCTCACTAAAAAAGTAACCTAAGGTGAGAGTCTCCAAAAAATAGTCATAATACATCACGATTGGTGAGGAGAGCGAGAAGAGATGGGTCTAGAGGTATCTGTAGGAGCAGGCCCAGAGACCAAGGGGCAAAATATGAAGGGTAAATGACATCCAGAGGAGTATGCACAACAACCTCAAGATTGGCTATGATCGTACGGACAAGGAGGTCAAAAGCTCAAAGCGCTTATCTTGAATCTCCATCCTCCTTAGCTGAGAACCAATAATGGATAGAACAGAGGACATCCTATCCCTCAACTCATCTTGACCCTGATGCATCAACTTAATATGAGTCTTCGGGCTCTTGTGACTATGCTTCAATTTCGCCAGTCGAACCCTGACCAGACCATAAGTAGCCATAAGAACCTCATGAGAATCATGATCATCATGCAACAATGACCTCAAATCCTCAAATCTACCAGAAAAGAATGAATCAATAATTGACTTTAACTCATCACCAAATGCACTATGTCGTGAAGTCAAAGAAGAAAGGCCATCTCCAAGGCTGGTGATATGAACCCTAAGGATGTCAAGAGAGTCTGTTAAGTGTATTTTAAATGCATATTTCCACCTTCACCCCTGCATTTTCACCTTTATTCTGCATTATTCTTTCCATTTTACTTGTTTTTATCCACTTTTAATCTATGGGGGTACCTTTTATGAATTTTGAGGGAAACTGCGCTCAAAACAATGAAATTATATCAAGGGAAGAACATCAGAGAAGAGATGGCGAGAGCGAAAAAGAATGGAGGAATCAAGGGGAGAAAACAAGAAGCATGGCCGTGCATGCAAATGCACGACCATGTCGTCATATCACCTGGAGAAGAAAGAAGAACCACTTCAGCGGCACGGCCGTGTGGCTTCACCGCACGACCGTGTCCAACTAAAAACATAACTCCTCTTTTTGCCTGACTTAAAGCCCGGCCGTGCGGCACTATCGTGCAAGATAATGCACCTGGAGCTGAAGGATGGATCACTGTTGAAGCATCATAGCCGTGTTAATTAGATTTATGGTCATGTGCAATGTAGTAGCCTTTATATAACCCTAGCTTTTTGGCGGTGACATGGCCATGCAGATTAGCAGCACAACGTGCACCCATTATTTTTATAAAAAGAAAGCTGTATACTAAACCCATCTTATTTTGTTCATCTATGGTTCGGGATTTATTTTGCTGGGGCATTTTACGAGTTTTTCTAGGGTATGTCTTTCTTTTGCTTAAGTATTGTAAGGATCATGAACCCTCTTTTATTGAATATTATTGCTTTCGTAATCTTGCTTCGCTTTCGATTGTTTTAATCTATTTTCGTATTAATATGAAATGCTAGCTTATTTGATGTTTTCTACGGTTAATCTGATGTGTGAGTAGTCCTCTTTCATATGTCTATGTAGATCCTTATTAAAGGTTATATGCATGGTGGATTGCCCTAAATATCAACCAGAATGGGTTATGGTTAAGGCATGCGTTTGTATGTGATTCAGCATCAATCCACCTCATTAGTCTGCTATATAACCTTAATCACCGATGAGAATTGGGGGTTTTGGTTTAATGCCCCTAATGAGGGAATGACTATATGATAATTGGATATGACAAGACATTAGGCCATAATTATTAGAACCACCTAAATTGAGGCTACCGACGAGACATCGGAGCCCCAATAGGGATCCAACCCATTCTCCGAGTCCTCTCTCATGGTTAGATGACGAGAGGACGAGGATTGAGATTCAACCCTCATCAATAACTTTTGCCAATTGGATTAAGAAGCTAGATCCATCTCGCACGAAATATGTAATATCGGCGACACATTAGCCCAATCATTTTCCCATATTAGAATCCATCTACCACTATCTCATCTAACCTTTAAGATATCATCCCA
This sequence comes from Scilla litardierei, assembly GCA_030789695.1. Taxonomy (NCBI): domain Eukaryota; kingdom Viridiplantae; phylum Streptophyta; class Magnoliopsida; order Asparagales; family Asparagaceae; genus Scilla; species Scilla litardierei. The sequence goes on along the minus strand of JAULAV010002083.1, from coordinate 75,738 downwards.
CGTAGCTGTATAAAACCCGACACTAATCCCAGATCAAACCACTGCATCCTTGTGTTCGACACCCGCTTGCTATAACACCCATACACTTGCAGAACTATAATTAATACTGAGAAACACACCATGTTTTTGGTGTCATTTCTGGGGAGGCAATTGGTGTGACTTTGCATCTAGTTTAGGGTTTAATAGACTATGTTTTTGTTTTTATTATTTTCGATTCTCTTGCTATCTAACTTGTGCTCCTGATGGTTTTATGAAGTTTGGTCTTCTTTCATGCGCAGGCAAAGTCAATGTTTAGAGAACATCTTTCCCCTTGATCCTGAGATTGAGGAAACTTTGAGGAAACTAAACACAAATAGATGTCGTACAACAGAACGCGAGAAAATTGATGAGGAAGCAAGTCCACCAAAGTCCCTCATAGACTTTGTGGTGCCATTGAATAACTCGGCGTCTAGCATAGTGCACCATATGGTCCAGAGGCAGAAATTTGAATTGAAGACATGGTTGATTCAATTTATCCAGCAAGACCAGTTCAGCGGTCATCATTCTAAGAGCCCAAATGAGCACTTGAACAATTTTTTGGAAAGTGCGACATAATTAAGGTTAATGACATCACTGAATATGCCATAAGATTAAGGCTAGTACCGTTATCTCTTTGGGACAAAGCCAAGAAGTGGCTGAAGAGCAATGATCCTAACCCATTCTTCACCTAGGATACGATAGCCAATTCTTTTCTGACCAAATTCTTTCAACCTGGGAAGACCATGAAGCTGTGTAATGAAATCACTTCCTTTAGCCAACATGATCAAGAGTCACTCTATGAAGCATGGGAGAACTATAAAGTGATACAGAGGAAAATTCCTCAGCACGGTGTGTCGTAATGGCTTCTAACCCAAAATTTTTACATTGGATTGAAGCACGAGGTGAAGATTTCATATACGCTGCAGCTTGTGACGCCATTATGACAAAGACATCCGAAGCTACAAAGGCATTGCTAGAGGAGATGGACTTTAATAATTATCACTGGGGTAATGAAACATAGGCCACAAAGAAGGGAGCTAAACAGAATGTTGATATGATCATGCTCCTTGCAAGCAAGTTTGATTCTCTTGGACAATAGATAGCACAGATTCATGGCAATGTCAAAGCATTGTCCTTTTTTACTTCGCCATGGTAGTGAGTTATGAGCTTTGCAGAGTTCAAGGCCACCCATCCATTGAATGCTAATTTGCAGCGGCACAAACTCAGGGCATGACAATTGAACAAGAAAACGCCTTCTACAACCATAGACTGTATGGGAACCATTACTCTCCAACCTACAATGTGGAAAGATAGAACCATACCAACTTCTCATATCAGAGCAGAAACCTTCAACAGTCACCAAACTAACCACCATGATTTCAGCAAACAAGGTCACCCGCAAATGTTCAATAAACTCTTCTACAGAAACCTCGATTGGAGACTATAATAGAGAACTTCATCGTGACGCAGAAGCAGATACATGATACCTTTTAGAGTTCTATTCTGCAGATCAACTATAGCTTGGACACGCTATGACGTCCAACAAAATACTGGAAACTCAGATGGTGCAGATGGCTCAGTATATGAGCTCCATGGTAAACACATAATGACAACTGCCTATGCAACCTGAGCCAAACCCACGTGCACATAAGAACACCTTTGTACTAAGTGTTGGACGCAATGATCTAGGATCTTTAGTTTGATGATGACAAACGTGTACGAACTATCTAATGTGTGTGCTAAGTGTTTTAAGGTTGAAAAGAGTTCGGAAAATCAAAAAGGTATTTTGGGCATAAAACAACAATTTGGTCATTTCTGCAACGTCGTAAAAATATCAAATACGACCGTGGATGATGGGGGAGACGACGAGAAAGTCACATGATTTCGCGGATCTGAAAAATGAGTCCAAACGTCTTACCTAAGCAACTTTGCAGCTTGAGTGGCAATACTGTAAATAGCTAGCCTAGGGTTTTTCATTTATCCCTGTTTATACATCATGTGGCCGGCCAAACAAGTTTACCCCTCACCAAAATAATTTTGTGCGGCTGCTTGGAGAAAAGATTTGAAAAGGAGAGAGAAAGAGAGAGAGGAGAGAGAGGGTGTTTAAAATTTTTATTAAGTTTCTCTTCACCCCTCTTTCTTTGGCTTAGCCCACTTTTGTTCCCAGGACCCGTTTTTTTGCTGCCAACATATTTGATTTCTTTAGGGGACAAGCTTCAGACTTGGTTGCTTAGAAAAATAGGAGAGATCAAAAGCAAAGTCAATGAAATCTTTTTGAAAGCCTAACATCTCCTTCTTGTTATTTGTTCTTTTCTTTTTGCAGGCAACCCTCCAAACTTGCGGCATACAAACTTCAGATAGAGAGAGAGGTCGAAAATTCCAAGGGAGCCGAAATACATGTCCATCCTACAAAGTGTTATCCGAAGTACATGTATCTCAGGCCAAAGTGTTTCAATTTCCAAGTGCTTACGTTAATGTAGAGGGGAAAGGACAAAGGGGGAAAATAAAAAAACAAAGTTGTGTACAGGCTTCTTGTTGTGTGCTTGCGGCATTGAAAGCAAAAAAAAGGTAGCTCTAAAATGAAACAGAGGCCACCAAATCAAGAGCAAGCAAAAGCCAGGCAAAAGGCGAGAGATTAAAATGGAACACATGCAATTTTTGTTTGGCTCCCTACAAGACAAAACGAAGAGATGCATGCATCGCAAGAATCCAAAATTGCCGCAATACATGTACACTGGGGCCAAACCAAAATTCTGAGCACAGGCCGAAATATCCAGCCACGTGATTTCTTACCGAAATATTCAAGTGTGCACATGCCAACATATTCCAGGGGTATTTCATTGCCGAAATTTCTAAGGAAGCCGCAATATTCATTGCCGAAATTTCTAAGGAAGCCACACACACAGACTATTTGAGAGAAACATCTACGCGATGATCTGTGGAGCATCACATCTTTTGATCCAAGGAGACGAGAGACGACTACTTGCCAGACGACTTCTAGCCTGTGCTGATTGACGAAGACGACGCCGCTACACAAACTAAGCTTTCTAAACTCTTGTTTATTAATTTTGTGTAGTAGTTAGTCAGATCTTCGTAGGGAAAACTTTACAATTTTTGTGTATTTTGGACTTGTTTGGTTGGGGCTAGACAAGAGGGTCTTGATGTGTTGGTGCAGTCAAGATACACATTTACTAGGTTGATAGAGTTCTGCACTTTGGTGAGTGTGGTACAGTCTAGGTGGGGAGTTGGTGCTAAGACCCCATTGTAGGTGTACGGAAGAAACTTATTAATGCTAGTATTTGCTTGGACCTGGATGTAGGTCGTTGGTGCGACCGAACCAGGGTATATTTGTGCGTACTCTGTGATTGTCTCTTATTTACTTTGGTTGTGTTTTTAACTGCGTGTGATTTCTCATGGGTTGCGCGAGAATTTTTAATTCGCCTATTCACCCTCCTCTAGGCTAGGATCCAGATCCAACAAGTGGTATCAGAGAAGGTTTTAGGATTTAGCCTAGGATTGACCATGGATCACATTGATAGTGCTTTTGCTGAGGGTCAGTCCATATCATGTCTCCCTAGATTTAATGTAGTAGATTATGCTTATTGAAAAAATCGTATAAGAATCTACTTAATTTCTATTGACTATAAAGCTTGGCAAATTGTTGAAAAAGGTTATAAACCACCTGTCATTAAAGTTGGAGATGTTGAGATGATTAAACCTGATGATAAATGGGATGACAATGATTGGAGACTTTATTCTCTTAATGCTAAAGCTATGAATGCTCTCATTTGTTCATTAGATAAATCTGAATTCAATCGCATCTCACATTGTCTAACTAAGCAGGAAATATGGCATACATTGGAGGTGACACACGAGGGAACGTCACTGGTGAAGGAGTCTAGACTTGTACTTCTGAGCATAGAGTACAAGGGATTTCGCATGCTACCATTAGAGACCATATCAGAGATGTTTGCGAGATTCACCAACATCGTCTACAAGTCTAGCTCGTTCGGTAAGCCATATTCTAGCCTTGAACAGGTGAGGAAGATATTAAGAGCACTGCCAAGCTCTTTCAGGCCTAAAGTTACTGCCATCCAAGAAGCGAAGGATCTATCACAGATGAGGGTGGAGGGCTTGTAGGTAACCTTATGTCCCACAAGCTTGAATTGCAAAATATTGAAGAAAGAGAGAAATGTGAGGAGAAGGAAAAAGCTTCAAAGCCACTTGTTTCGAAAGCTAGCGAAGATGAAGATGATGATGAGGAGATGGCGCTAATGGTTAGAAATTTCAGAAAGTTCGTCAAAACTCCTCAAGGAAGATCAGAAATGTATAGACGGTTCATTCGCTCTAACACTTTTAATTACGATAAAACTTCTTCTAAACAAGATTCTGCTAATAGAGTTGAATGCTTTAAATGCAGGAAAAAGGGACACTTTGCGAAGAAATGCAGACAAGAGACTGTTTAGGTTGCTAAAGATAAAGGAAAAGCCAAGATGCTAACTTGGGACATCGACAGCGAAGCTGAAGATGAGGATGAAGAGGTGGTAGCCCACTCCGTTGTCGTCTGTTTAATGGCAAACAACGATGAGGTAAATTCCTTCACTAAAGGTGAATTGTTAGATATTTGTAAAGGAATGCAAAATGAGATTAATGAGCTAGAACTCACGTTGAATGAGTATATGGATGCTAGCTTTAAATTGCAAAAAGAAAACTGTGATATTTCTGATGAAGTGGATATTCTTAAAGAGAAACTTGTTGCATGTAACGCTAAAATTGTGTAATTAGAAAAAGAAAAAGTTAGTATGCCTGAAAAAGCTACTTGTCTTACTTGTCCTTCCTTATTGAATAATATTAGCATTCTTAAGCAAGATTTGACTAAGCTCTAAACTGAAAAAGACTATGTGATTAGAGAGCTTAATGATAAATTCTGCATGTTGAATAATGATTTTAAAAGAAAAGTGGCTGAATTTGAAAAGGAGGAGGAGGAAAACAAGAGAGCTTTTATAAGTAAATTTACTTTGCTTGTGGATGAAAAAACTATTAAAATCCAAAGTTTCTAATCTAGAAGTGTCATTAAGAAAATTTTCAATTGGTAAACATTCGTTGGATACCATACTTGAAAATCAATTATATGACAATAATAGAAGAGGACTTGGATTTGGTTTGAAAAAGGTTGAAAAGCCCAAATTTAAGAAATTCCACAATGTGCCTTCTATTGTGAAAAATATGCATGCAATGTGCTTTACTTGTGATAGTGTTGGCCACACATCCCATTATTGTATGTTTAGGAACACAACATAAAGTTCAAATAAGTGTGGGTTCTTAAATCTTTAATGGCTAACACTAGTGGACCTTGTTGGATTTCAAGGTCACACTTAACGCCTTTCATGTAGGTAAGATGGAGATTTGGCGAGGAGCAATAAATTGAAAGTTTTATTCTTTTAGCTCCTTAGTCAAATAGCGACGCAAAGGTATATTTCCTTTCCCTCCTTACATTCATTGCATACCTTCATAGTTTTTGTGTGTGTGTGCTTGATTTAATTTTTGTTAGTGTGCTTGTTTGTTTGCTTTTAGGCTTGTTTTAGTTCTTTATAAAAACAAAAAAAACAAAAAAATTGAAAAACCAAAAATTAAATAAACGTGCTTAATGAATACCTCTTTGTGATTCATTATAAGTGGTATTTCTTGAATGTTCATTCATATCCTTTGTAGAAATCATTTTATTATTGTTATAGCTATATGCGCATGTTAGAAATTATTTGGTAGCCATGACATGCTTCATGAAATGATTAATTTGATTTCTACACCTACATACGCACTTCCACGAATTCTAAACTTGTTGTACTTGTGGAGATTCTTTTTATGAATATTGGAAAGTGTATGTAGGATGAATAAAAACTAAATTATCTAAGGGATATGATGTGTATTGCCATGAATAAAAATCGAGCACAAAATGAATATGAAAAAACAAACAAACATGAAAATTGCTCCGTATGAAAAATAGATACAATTCATGGAAAATACACTACCCACGAGTATCCAATATACGCTTTAAGGGTAATCTTTAGCGTTGGTATATTTTACCCGTCAATCAATGCCAACCCACATCTAAGATTCCTTATAGGCTATGTTTTGGGGTTTGGTAAGTTGAACTCATTTTTAATGAGATGGAAAAAATCAATTCTAGTGAAATTCATGTTAATTGGAAAATGTGGATTGTTTCGGTTGATGTTCTAAATTGAATCTCCTTTTTTTACTTCATGGTTTATATTATCACACTTACACATAGGTGGTGAAGTCTAAATTATGATTTTCAATGAATTTGAATTGTCTACTTTATAGAAAATGACATGCAAGTGCTAGATATAATTTATAATGCTCTACTTTTGCATGTGATATTGTTTTGAATTCATTAGTCCACTATTGATGATAACAAAGGGGGAGAAAAAATGTTGGAAAGATTTGGTATTATTTGTTGAAGGGGGAGCTTGCACTATACATGTTCAAGGGGGAGCTTGGAAATAGTGGGAGCATGCTTATTCCATCCCTATATTGTGTGCATGCTTACGTCTCATTGTATTACTCATGTGCATTACACCCTTCATCACATGTCCCACACGTGCATCTATTTGCTCAAATCTTTTATAGGTTTTCCATCATCAAAATGGGGGAGATTGTTGGACACAACGATCTAGGATCTTTAGTTTGATGATGACAAACACGTACGAACTATCTAATGTGTGTGCTAAGTGTTTTTAGGTCGAAAAGAGTTTGGAAAATCAAAAAGGCATTTAGGGCGTAAAACAACAATTTGGTCATTTCTGCGACATCGTAAAATATCAAATACGACCGTGGATGATGGGGGAGACAACGAGAAAGTCACAGGATTTTGCGGATCTGAAAAACGAGTCCAAATGGCTTATCTAAGCAACTTTGTAGCTTGAGTGGAAATACTGTAAATAGCCAGCCTAGGGGTTTTCATTTATTCCTATTTATACCTCATGTGGCCGACCAAACAAGTTTACCCCTCACCAAAATAATTTTGTGCGGCTGCTTGGAGAAAAGATTTGAAAAGGAGAGAGAAAGAGAGAGAGGAGAGAGAGGGTGTTTAAAGTTTTGTATTAAGTTTCTCTTCACCCCTCTTTCATTGTCTTAGCCCAGTTTTGTTCCCAGGACCCTTTTTTTGGCTACAAACATATTTGATTTCTTTAGGGGACAAGCTTTGGAGTTAGTTGCTTAGAAAAATAGGAGATATCAAAAGCAAAGTCAATGAAATCTTTTTGAAAGGCTAACATCTCCTTTTTTGTGACTTGTTCTTTTCTTTTTGTGGGCAACCCTCTAAAACTTGCAGCATACAAACATCAGATAGAGAGAGAGAGATTTCGAAAATTCCAAGGGAGCCGAAATACATGTCCAACCTACAAAGTGCCATCTGAAGTACATGTATCTCAGGCCAAAGTGTTTCAATTTCCAAGTGCTTACGTTAATGTAGAGGGGAAAGGACAAAGGGGGGCAAATCAAAAAACAAAGGTGTGTGCAGGCTTCTTGTTGTGTGCTTGCGGCATTCAAAGCAAAAAAAGGAAGCACTAAAACGAAACAGAGGCCATCAAATCAAGAGCAAGCAAAATCCAGGCAAAAGGAGAGAGATTAAAAGGGAACACATGCAATTTTTGGTTGGATCCCTACAAGACAAAACGAAGAGATACGTGTATCGCAAGTATCCATAATTGCCGCAATACATGTACCCGGGGCCGAACCAAAATTCTAAGCACAGGCCAAAATATTCAGCCACTTGATTTATTACCGAAATATTCAAGTGTGCATAGGCTGGAATATTTCAGGGGTTTTTCATTGCCGAAATTTCTAAGGGAGCCGTAATATTCAGCCGCGAACACATCATCAGGTTATTTGGTGCAAAGACTATTTGAGAGAAAGATCTACGCGACGATCTGTGGAGCATCACATCTTATGATCCAAGGAGACGACTACTTGCCAGACGACTTCTGGCCTGTACTGATTGACGAAGACGATGCCGCTATACAAACTGAGCTTTCTAAACTCTTGTTTATTAATTTTGTGTAGTAGTTAGTCAGATCTTCGTAGGGAAAACTTTAACATTTTTGTGTATTTTGGACTTGTCTGATTGGGGCTAGACAAGAGGGTCTTGACGTGTTGGTATAGTCAAGATACGCATTTACTAGGTTGATAGATTTTTGCACTTTGGTGAGTGTGGTATAGTGTAGGTGGGGAGTTGGTGCTAGGACCCCATTGTAGGTGTATGGAAAGAACTTATTAATGCTAATATTTGCTTGGGGCTGGACGTAGGTCGTTGGTGCGATCGAACCAGGGTATATCTGTGCATACTCTGTGATTGTCTCTTATTTATTCTGGTTGTGTTTTTAACTGCATGTGATTTCTCGTGGGTTGCGCGAGAATTTTTTATTAGCCTATTCACCCCCTTGTAGGCTAGGATCCAGATCCAACACTAAAAAGTAGAATAAAGCTTCAAGATGTACTTATCGCCCCTATTTTTAGAAATGGACTCTACTTCTAGAGGAGTTGATAATGAGAAGGGGAAGATGAGGAGGAGAAGGATGAATCCATCGTAGAGCCAACACGTGTATGTGCTGAAAGTTCCATTTCCGGCTAGGCTCGCTAAATCTAAATTGGAGGAGAAGTACGGAAAATTCTCCGAGGCACTAAAGCAACTAAATCTGAATATTCAATTTTTTGGACGGGCTTATCGAGTTCCCCTCCTTCAGCAAATTTATGAAGGATCTTCTTAATAGGAAGAAGGAGGCAACAGTCGTGCTTTAAGAGGAGTATAGCGCTATATTGCAGAACAAGCTTCCCACAATGCTCAAAGACCCCGGGAGTTTTTCTATCCTTTGTCTAGTTAAAGATATTCCTTTTCGGAGAGCTTTGTGTGATTTGGGTGCAAGCACGAGCCTAATGCCTTTGTCTATCCACAGGAAATTAGAGATGGGAGACCAAGAGCCAATCATAATTACGCTACAATTGGCTGATCGCTCCATCAAATACCCCTTAGGCATGCTTCACGATGTACCATCGCAAGTTGAAGGCCTAACCATCCCGTGCGACTTTGTGGTGATGGATATAGATAAGGATGCGCGGATGCCAATTATACACGGTAGACCTTTCTTGGTGACCACTGTAGCCATGATTGATGTAAGGCATGTGAAGCTATCATTTAGTGTGGGAGACCAGAAGATGGACTACGCGTTCAGAAATAGTGCAAAGCCATCTCCCATGCCCAAAAATGGCTTCAGAGTTGACACTCCAATACATGCATGAAATTCCTGAGGAGACACTGACACCTAAAGCAAAGAAGTGAGAACCTTCTAAACATGACTCACATGCACATTCATTTTTCATGTTTTTGCTCGATTAGATGCCCATTGACTAATCCTTTCTCTTTTGTCCAGTGAATTTTCATGGCATAGGAAAATGCCCCAACGCCACTGCCAAGTTCTAATCTAGGATGAAATCCAAGATGATGATCACATCGAAAAGATGAAGCTGACGAAGGAATCACCACACCATCCAAATAATGAAATCAAGACTAAAACCCCCCCATTATCCCCAAGAAGACATATGTTCCACCGTTCCGACGGTCAGGACACACCAAGGGGAAGCTCTCAGACCACATCATGCCAAACAGATAAAATTTATGGGTTGTCGAACTAACGACATTAAATAAGTGCTTCTTGGAAGGCAACCCATGTTATTAGACTGAAATTTTGTTTATTAAGTTTCATTTTACTTAGTACAAAATTTTTTTGAGAAACCCTAGAGTTTTAAGCCCTAAAACACCTACCTTTTAGGTGTAGGAGTTCTACACGACTGTGCTAATGCATGCACGGTCGTGCCAGTGCCCAGAAAAGTGAGCTAAAGGGGAAGGAGTAGCAGCAAGACTGTGCAGCTTTACTGCATGGCCATGTCCAAAAGAAAACATGAGGCCATTCTGTAGACTATGACCACACGGCCATGCGAAAATTTAGCACGGCCATGTAACCTACTGGCAAATTTTGCCCTTTAAGCAGCCTGAGTGGCAAGGTCGTATCGAAATCGCGCATGGCCTTGCGCCCCTAAAATTCTCAATATAAAAATCACAGGCCCACCATCTTCTTGTTGATTATTTACTTCTCCCTACATGGTTTAGATAATGAGCAAATATAAAAACTTGTGACTAATCTCCTCCATGCAGTAAATTCATTGCCTAATCAAATCATGAAGATCAAATTGTAATGAATGATAATCAAGATCAATCATAGCTTAAAGAGAGGATTGTGTGGTCAAGACAAAGAAAAGAAGACTCAAAAACTTCAAGTTTAATCAAGAGAAAGAGAAGAAGCCAAACTCGTTGTAAATAATTTTCTTCTTCTATTTTCTTTCTCTTAGAATGTAGCCTTGAAGTAGAGTAAACTTGGAGTACACACACTTCACTCAACCTATCCTAGGAATCCATTAGAATTCATTTCCTAGTACTCTAAATCATAAAACCCTTAGTTGTGCATTCTGGATGTATGACAGCCGACTGCTGCTCAAAATCCAGGCGACTGTTTCTGGATAGGTGCCTTGGTATTGTTATTTAGTAGTCTGAAATGCACAGACTTCTGCTTAGGTTTTGGGCCTTTTACTTTTAACTTCTAATAGGTGATTGATTTACAAAGTACAGACGTCTGCCTATAATTCATGCACCTGTGAATTGTTAATCAGTTGCATGTATAAACTTACCTATGATTTCACATTTTGTCAATTTACGCACTTGTGCTCTCAGGTGTTGTACACTGGTTTTATAGGCGCCTACCCAGGGCACATGTGCCTATCTTTTTCACTACAGTCGCATGTCCATCACTTGCCCAACTTCTTGATTTTGGTAAGTTATGAATTTATGCACACATGTGCTGAACATTGGTTTACCAGTCGCATGCCAATGACACAGGTGCCTATGGATACCACATCAGTCACATGTCCTCTGATTACCTAGATTCTTGAATTTGTCAACTTACGCACGTCTGCCACACAAACACCTGATGTTGATTTCACTGGCGCCTGCTTATTTTCAGGAGCATGGCAAACTTTCATCAGTTGCCTGTCCTATGTGGTAAGTTACCGTTTGAATTCTCACCTACACTCAGACACAGTGCAGCAGGCGCCTAGTGATCCTTCATCAGTCGCCTGCCCTGACAGATTTTTCAATCCGTTGGCCAATCAAAGACGTTTTTGAAAGGGCCTTTTGGCTAATCTTTTGGGGGCTTTGAGAGAACTTATAAATATGGCTTCTACTATTCCATTGAGATCCCCCTCTTAGATATTCATTGATGCATCTCAAGCTCTCAAACACTCAAAGCTTTCAATCTTTCAAAGCGCTCATTCTCTCTTGCTCACCAACCTAGATCCAAGTTCATATCTTCTAGGTATTTGGTAGTGACAAGCTAAGGTGCTCATCTCTTCATTCAAGGGACCACAACACACATCACCCTTTCCCCTTCAAGTTCTCTACTTCAAGGCATATGTATTTGTAAGTGTGTATTTTAATTTCATAACTCTTTCATTAAATTGGCTTTGCTCTCAGTTTTTAAGAATGTTTTGCTTGATCCCAGGTTGTGGGAATTAAGGACATCAATAGTTGTATTGATTACACTTGTAGGGTTGCTACCAGTGGGTTTAACGAAAATCTCAAGTTAGGGTTCTAGCTAAAGTATCTGGGTGGTATCCTGGGTGGTAAGTGCGTAGGATTACCGGGATCAAGTTGGGTTTAACTTGGGTAATCCGAACCCTTGAACATCTTGTGTTCACGTTGTTCAATTTATTGTTTCATATTATTTTCACATTATTGTTGGTTAGGATTTTACTTAGGCGTAATTTTCTCTTTAATTTTATAAACACTATTCAACCCCCTTCTAGTGCTTTCCTCATAGCACAGGGTCCTTTCAATTGGCATCGGAGCATAAGGTTAAGCTATGGCATCCAACAACAACAATGTTCCACGCCTACTTCCTACAACAATCATGATCGAGATGGTGCTTCATCGGTTTATGAAGGCCAATCTACGGTTCGACCTCCATGCTTAAATGGCACAAACTTTGGCTTTTGGAAGTGCCCGATAAAGACGTTCCTTAGGAGTGCTTCTCTATGGAGAACCCTTCACAAGGAATACACGGAGCCTATGGAAGAGGACTACGACAAATGGACACCCGCCGAGAAGTCCACAGAGGTAAACAATGCCAAGGCAATAAACACTCTTAATTGTGCTTTTGAGCCCGATGAGTTCAATAAGATATGTACATGTAAGACTGCATATCAAATTTAGAATCATCTCATTGTTACTCATGAAGGGACTAACAAGGTAAAACTCTCAAAGTTATATGTTGCCGTGCAAAACTACGATATTTTTCAAATGCATGAAGATGAGAAATTTGCTACGATGTATGCTCACTTCACCAACATTACCAATGAGCTTGAAGCTATTGGAAAGACATACACTTGACAAGAAAAGGTGAGGAAGATCATCATGTCAATGACCTCGAAATGGGAAAGAAGAACCATAACGAGTGAAGAAGTCAATGAAAGCTACACCATGGTGAATCTTATCGGTACACTCATGTCATATGAAGTGAGAAGGAAAAACCGCAGGAAAATAAGGGGACTGATGAAACCAACAGAGGCAATGAAGAAAGCAATAGCATTCAAAGCCGCTTCTTCATCCTTCGAAAATGATTAGTTTGGTGATGAGATGGACTTGGAATCTATAGCGCTTATGGGGAAGAATTTCCAGCGCTTTTCGCAAAGGTAAATTTCTCTCTAAATCTAAATTTGATTCTACTAACAACACTTCTCTTTGCTTTAAGTGTAATAAGCCAGGGCACATCAAGAAGGATTGCCCAATGCTAAAGAACAAAGAGAAGTGGAGAGCTCCAAAATACAACAAGTCTGATAAGTTCAAGAAGAACAAGAAAAATGGGATTGTAGTGACATTTGATGACTCGAGCGAAGATTCATCAAGTGAATCCGAGGATGAGACGGGTGAAAGTGCACACATGTATTTCATGGCACAAGAGGATTCATCCACCGATGAGAGCTTAAGTGTAAGTGAAGAACCCGAGGTACAATGGATCAATTAGAATTGCAAATGAGCAATTATTTTCGAAGTACCAAAATTTTATGCTTAAGTATATAAGTCTAAAGAGATAAATGCTAGTAAGTCATCCTTGACTCCCACCACCACCAATGACACCATTGTTGAATCACTAACCTTTGAGAAAGCTACTTTACTTGCTCAAAATGGGTCAGTGAGAAATAGGGTTGAATCCCTCAAAGCTCAATTGGATCATGTATTCATAGTGGATTGTAATGATCTTGAGATTGAATATCTTCGATCTCAAAACACGAGTTTGGATATTGAGAATGAATTAGTGAGCCCGTACAGCCACTTCAGCCAAAAGATGGAAACTCTGTGCACAAAGCGATAAATTAGTGAATCGTGAATCGTGAATCGTTAAATAGTGTTTTTCGTAGTTTCTGCTACGACGTGCATGCTTGTTTCATCATGACATCGTAAATGTTGCATTCTTTAAATGTCATGCCATTTCATCATATTAGAACTGCTAGTCGCTTTACTTTTATTTGTACCTTGCACAAAAGTTCTCCGTTTTCCTTTGGGAGACTTTTGCTGACATGTGCCCTCTTCTACTTGGGTGTCACATGTCAGGTTCTGAGACAATGTTAGTTGCAGAGGACGAGCAGTACACAGACGTCGAGTTTGAGGTTCATGCAGAGACTGAGTTTAAGGACACTGGTGACCAGTCCTAGACTCTTTTGGAGACTTCCTTAGTCGTCGTTACTTTTAGTAGTTGTTGTTAGATTTCGGTGCATAGCACTTGTCTCTTTGCTTTATGTTTCGGACATGCTTTAGGCCTTGGTTCAGACTTTGTACTCTTGTGACTTTCTCTGTGATGTTGGAATATTTGTTGGATGTCTGGTGGATGTTTCTTGTCTGCTTTTTTTATTTATCATTGTTTTTGTTTCGTTGCAATGCAAGGACCTACCATTTGTATCATACATGGACGCTTATCAGACTGAAGCTTCACAGCTCCAAGTCTGAGCGACCTTCTCACGTCTCGTCTTCTATACCTAGAAAGCGGGGTGTGACAGGTTTTAGTGGTGGCCCATACAGGTCCTCTTTGCATCTGCGAAATATCGAAACAATAATAATGACAACAACATCTATTTAAATATTCGGAACATTCAAGTCACAAATTGAGTCTAATCTGAACATTTCCTTGTCTTAGATGGCGAGAAGACGCATCGCCCGAGCTGGTAGTGGATCTGGAGCTGGTGGTGGAGCAGGAAACGATGAGGATGCTAATAGAGAATCCACCACGGCTGAAATGATGAGGATAATGTAGCAAATGATGCACGTGTAGTAGGGCCTGCTCCAGAATGCCCCTCGCTTCGACCCGGGAGCGAAGTAGTTTCGGGAGCTGGGCCCATCATATTTCACTGGGTCAGAAGGACCATTAGCTGTGGACTAGTGGATGAAGAATACAAAGGATAATCTGCTTCTCTCGAAGGTTGACCCGGCTGGATGGGTTGACTTGGTGAAGAAGCAACTGAAGGATAATGCTCATAGTTGGTGGGAATCAGAAGAGCAGATGTTGGTGGGGCCTATCCACTGGGCCAGTTTCAAGGCGAGATTTGATGAGGAGTATTTTCCTCGAGCTACGAGGAGGGAGCTGATGTAGCAGTTTATCAATCTGAAGCAATGGAATCTGACGGTGGATCAGTACCACCAAGATTTCCTGAGACTGAGCCGCTTTGCGCCAAATTTGGTTCGGACCGCTGAAGATCGAGCTCAGAGATTTTCGCAGGGTTTATCTTTGAAGCTGCAAAGTCTGATGTCCTCTTCGGACTTAGAGTCTTACCATAAGTTGCTGATAGCTGCCAAGAGGCAGGAGCTGATTGCCAATAAGAGGAGAGGGCAGTATTAAGGTACATGGAAGAGGCCTATGGAACATGCTAGAGCTGTGGTTAGGCCAGTGATGAGGCCTAATCAGTCCGTGCAGTTTAAGAGGCTAGGTGGGCCTAGTCAGAAGACGTGCAATCATTGTGGCAAGACTGGTCATGTGAAGGACCAGTGCAGGAGGCTTCTGGGCCAGTGTTTGATTTGTGGAGACGCTTCGTATACCTTGAAGGATTGCCCGAGTGCTAAGCAACCGTGGAAAGCACCAGTCAGAGTTCAGCAACAGAGAGCTCCAATAGCAGCTGGACGTGGAGCGCCTCTCATTCCCCAGAAGCAGGCTTTCCAGCAGGCCGTTCAGCCTAGAAGGCAAGCTTTCACGATGACTGCAGTAGCGGTGGAGACTGAGGATGGAGTTATTGCAGGTAACCCTCAGACTAGTCTTTAATTTTCATTAGTTGACCTTGCATATTAGATTAGATCTTGTTTGCTGAATAGGTTTTGATTGCTAGTTTGTTTTTTAGGGGTTATTCTTGTTTGTACTTGTCCCACTCGAGTTCTCTTCGCCTCCTGTGCATCCATGTGCATCTTATCTCGGAGTTTTATGGACAAGCATTCTCTGTCGACCTCCCTTCTTTCCAAGAGTTGGGATATCGCTACGGAGAATGGTGTGATCTCGGTATCTCCTGGTTGTTGATCTTGTCCCCTGGTTATCTGTGGACTTGAGCTCTATGCCGATTTTATCATCCACGACATTACCAATTATGACGCCATTCTCGGGATGGATTGGCTTAGTTTCTTCTTCGCTACAATCGATTGCCGATGGAAGACGGTGGTGTTCGAGATTCCTGGTTATCCGACCTTTGAGTTCAGCAGTGGTAGCAGTTTGCTTGGGCCAGTCAGATTTCGGGCCAAGCCAGTGGCAGAGCTTGTAGCTATGTAGATGGAGATGAGTAGACCAGCTGTGGGGATAGATTTTGATGATGTCTTTCCCGAGGAGTTGTCTAGACTACCACCCGATCGAGCCCTTGAGTTCTCGATTGTTCTTGTTCCGGAAGCGCAACCCATTTCGAAAGCACCGTATCGTATGGCTCCGGTAGAGTTGGAGGAGATACGGAAACAGTTGGACGAGCTTTTGCAGAAGGGATATATCCATCCGAGTGTGTCTCCATGGGGAGCACCCGTTCTTCTGGTGAAAAAGAAGGATGGTTCGCGTCGTATGTGCGTGGACTACAGAGAGTTGAATGCTGTCACCATCAAGAACAAGTATCCGTTGTCGCGGATAGACGTCATTTTCGATCAGCTTGGAGGATCGAGGGTATTCTCTAAATTGGATCTCAGGAGCGGATATCACCAGCTGAGGGTGAAGAAGGAAGATGTGCAGAAGACAGCATTCAGAACGAAGAATGGACACTACGAGTTTGTGGTTATGCCTTTCGGTGTGACCAACACACCTGCAGTTTTCATGAACCTGATGAACCTGATATTCTACGAATTCTTAGATAAGTTTGTCGTTATCTTTATTGATGACATCTTGATCTATTCGAAGTCGGAAGAGGAGCATGCTGAGCACTTGAGGACAGTTCTGGAGATTTTGATGAAGAATCATTTGTATGCAAAGTATTCCAAGTGCGAGTTCTGGCTAGATAGAGTTGCCTTTCTTGGACATGTGGTGTCAGGAGATGGCATATCCGTGGATCCGGAAAAGATCAAGGCTATCAGAGAGTGGCCGACTCCGCAGACAGCGTCCGAAATCAGGAGTTTTCTTGGGCTAGCAGGATATTATCAGCGCTTCATTAAGGATTTCTCTCGGATTGCAAAGCCGATGACTAGACTGACAAGGAAGGATTTACCATTCGTTTGGTCTGATGCTTGTGAGGAGCCTTTTTCTATTCTGAAGGAGAGATTGACGTCTGCACCTGTTCAAACTGTGCCTGATAGGAGTGGAGGTTTCGAGATCTTCTGCGATGCTTCTGGCAAAGATCTCGGTTGTGTTTTACATCAGCATGGACATGTGGTCGCGTACACTTCTTGGCAGCTTAATTCTCATGAGAAGAACTACCCGATGCACGATTTGGAGTTGGCTGCAGTCGTATTTGTGCTCAAGATTTGGAGGCATTTCTTGCTGAGTGAGAAGGTGAAGATTTTCACTGATCATAAATGCCTAAAATATATCTTTATGCAGAAGGAGCTCAACATGCGACAACGTCGATGGTTGGAGCTCATGGCAGATTATGAGATCGATTTGCAGTACCACCCTGGCAAGGTGAATGTGGTTCCTGATGCGCTGAGTGATCGCTCCGGGATGTAACCCTAAAGAACGGTTGTAGTTTTACCGCAAGTGCACGGTGTAGCAGCGAGCGGGTTATCGAACACAGGGAGGACGAATGACCGTGCTTGTTCCAATCAACCTGGCTATTTAAGAAGAGAGAAATTTGCCTTTGGCGATCCTGTCACAATCGTCAGACAAAGTACGGAAATATCAAATCAAATAAAGAATGTCTAGGGAATGGGAAATTCCCGCTACTCACCATATTTCGTAAAAGTGGTTCATCGGTATCAAAATCGCTAGAATAAGATTTTGGATGAACTAGTTGCAACTGAATGTAGAACCAAGCTCACGCTTTCGCGATGTTGTCGGCCTATAGCTATCCTAGGTTCGGGCCCAATCTCTTGCAAACCCTAGCCTAGGGAAGCTAGCATTAGGATCAACATCATCGTTCAATCGCACACCGAGCCCAATCTCTTGCAAACTCGGCCCGCGACCTAGTTTGGGATAGTTCCTACCCGTCCAATCTCTTGCAAACGGGTATTGGCGCGGAATTGGAACCGGAAACCCTAGTATCGGTCCAATCTCTTGCAAACCGACACTACGGAAATTCGATTCCAACCCAATTCGGATTTCTAGGGTTTCCTATCGAATTGGGATCCAATCTCTTGCAAATCCCAATCGATATGAATTCCTAGCCATCCGTAGTAAATTGATCCCAATCTAATCCCTAATAGCAATTCTAGCAAAATTCCTACCAATTCGTCACAATCATGAAATATGGCTTGTAGGGTTCATCCCCACGCCCCAAGACGTGGCGACTACTCACAATTCATAGCAAGATCACAAAAATAATCAATGAAATAAGCAATAGAATTCATCACAATATTGAGATATGCAATAAAAATAGAATTTTTAGAGAAGAGAAAAGCAAACCAATGGAGTTCTTCAATTAATCCAACAAAAAATCCAATTTTGTCTCCTCTCCAATCTCAAGAATAAAACTAAAAAGCTAATCTAAAAGCTGCAAAAAATCTAAGAGAAAGGCTCCCCAAACTAGGGTAAAAACAGGGGCTAAATACCCCCCAAAATCGTCCAAAAACTGTGACCAAAATACCCCTGCGCAGCCTGTTTTCCGCAATTTTCGCTACAGGCAGCGCGTCGCACTCGGCCGAGTGACAAAAGTCGCTCGGCCGAGTGAAAACCCTGTAATTTTCCAGTAAGTCTTGATCTTCAGGGGTCTTCACTTCGGGGGCGGCTCGGCCGAGTGAGTTGTCGTCACTCGGCCGATGGCTTAATGGTACTCGGGCGGTCGGGATTATCCACTCGGCCGAGTGGGTCTTCTGAAGCTCAGGCAGCCGAAAACAGTAACATGGCGATTTTTGAAGGGCTTCGTCTGGGTGCCACTCGGGCGGACGGGGTCTCGTCACTCAGCCAATGTGGTCTCTGTCGCTCGGCCGAGTGCACATATGAATCGTGTCTGATCTGGTCGGCCGAGCGGTGTCTCGCTGGTCGGCCGAGTGACTCCTTCACTCGGCCGAGTGGGACACAAAACATGCCCAATTTGCTTGTTTTGGCCTCCTCGTCGCTCCTGCGACGTCCGTTCTTCTTCCGCTCCTCTCCAACAGCAAAATACCCCTCGGGGAGGTCGTCGGTGACCGTCTGGAGTAAGCGCATCTCGAGATCACTCCAAATCACGCCAAATCACCTGAAATGCGACAAAAACAACAAATCGTGAAAAGCATCGCAATATCGTCGATATATCGTGAAAAACATGATTTGGGCGATCTAAATAGCATGCAAACATGCGTGAAAAAGGTGTAAAATAAGGAGTGATCAAAATCCCCCAAGCTTGCCTCTTACTCGTCATCGAGGAAGATAAGTAAAAGGCGAACCCGGTGGATTCGGAAAACGAAAACGGCGAAAAAATGAAAAATGAAAAACGGAGAAGAATGAAAAACGAAATAAAAATAAAGAAGAAAGAAAGAAGGGAAGAGGTAAGCTGCTGGATCATTTTCTCAGGACGTGGGTTCCGCTTACTCGTATAGCATGCACTGAATGAAAAACACATGTCAAAGAGTTTTATTTTGATATCATAGTATAATGGTGCAAATAGAAATAGAAAACCCATGAACAACAATATAATCATGAAAAACGGAATAATCTTATAATTAACATCGTCTGAACCATTTAAAGCGGTATACAAATCACAGATCACACACTTTTCAATTGAATGCTTTCTATCAGGAGTATAAGAGTATCACACTATAGAATAGAGAGAATAGAAAAGTATGGATTTCATGAAATGAGTGCTAGGCTTAGATTTCTGGATTTCGTAAAGCTAAAAATAATCTCACCGAGTATAGAATATTACTTAGCCTAGGTTGTCGTGCAACGTCTAGTAGTCACTCTCTCACACATCAATGGATCCCCTCCCCCAAGCTTATCTATAAGCGTGGTGGCATAAAAAAATGTTTGCATCCCCATTTTTAGAAAGCTCCAAAAGCAATGAAAAGAGAAGAGAAAGAAAGAAAGTGAGATGGGATCTTTTATTGAGGATTTTTTTCTTTTCTTTTTCTTTTTTTTTCTTTTTGTTTTTTTTGTTTTTTTTGAAGCAATAGCATATATACACAACGATCCCAACTCAAAGAGAGATAATGATATACAAGAATATTTTCTCTTTTCTCTCTTTTTTTTTCTTTTTTTATTTTTTTTTGAATAAGAAATTTGGAGCTAGGAATTAATAGCGGGGGAAATGCCATATAATAGAATCGCTAAGGGGAGATTCACCAATGATTTTAAAAGTAGAGAAATGATGTTCAAGATTTGTGGAGAAATAAATGAATATATCTCTCGGTTCACTCTATAAGACATGCACGACAACTTCAGCAGGGTAATCTAATCAACTCAGTTTCGATCACAAAAAAGCTAACTAATCCAGATTTATCATAGCTAACATCATTCAATCATCCTGAAGTGAAATGTACAGTTCATGCATATAGAAGTGATATAGGAAAAGAAATCAGTACTCCAGATATAGGCATTCAATGCGTGAATCTTGGTGTGTTTTCTGTGATAGCATACATATGAATATTCAGACTCAGCTAATAATAAAATTTCATCCATTTTCATGTGGAAAAAGTGTGGGTTACTATCTCTAGATGCAAGGCAAGTCATAGCATATGATATCAGAAATAAAATCTAAGACATGACAAATAAAGCATGCACATAGAATAAGCTAACTCCACGTCATCATCATCACAGAAAAGTCATCTCTAGCATGAGATGAAAAAGAAAGAAATAAAGATAAAGGGAAAATAGAACTATTTACAATGCGGCACACAGAAAAATAAGAAAAACGTGATGCATGGAAAAATAAAAGAAAAATGATGAAAAATAAGTGCAAAAGCGAAGAATGGTGTGAAAAACTAAAAATAAAGGTGACAAACCGAAAAAGAACGTGAGAACTCACTCCCCCAAGCTAAATGGCACAGTGTCCTCAATGTGCAAAGTGTGGCACACCGAGAGACAAGTAATGTGAGGGGTAAGTGAGGATGCATGCATGATGGGAAAAAAAGGAAAATAAACGAAAAATAAAGAAACGAAAAATATGATGCGGACATGATGCATGCAGGAATGGAGTGATACAGATATAAAGGTGGGGCACCGAAACTCTCCCTCTCTCCCAAAAAAGATATATAAGGATACGATCTGAGTGAGAAACCCAAAATAAGTGAGGGGAGGGGGGTGGACAAAAATGCAACAGGACCCAGCAGAAACAGGCAGCACAACGGCAGGAATAATCGATGGCATCAAGGGTACCTAAGAAGGTGGTGCTGCATCGTCTCCGTCCTGAGGCGGAGGTGGTGGTTGTGGCTGGACAGGCCGCTGAGCGGGTGTGGGTGTGGAAGTGGTAGCAGGCTGAGTGTGTGTGGCTGCGTGGGGGAGACACTCCAGGACCTGGGTAAGACAGTAGTGAATCTGAGGGAGCAGGTCAAAGCGGCCAGCCATCGCAGAGACGGTGGAGGACAGGGTCCTAAGGTCGCCTCTGAGGCCACTCACCGCCCCCTCTAGAGCACGAATGCTCTGAAGTACAGTGTCGGGGGGAGGTGGTGCAGAGGGACGCACCGGTCGGGGCTGTGCAGGGCGGGGCTGGCGTACTCGGGTCGCGTATGTGACGGGCTCAGCGGGGAAGGGAACGAAAGGCACTGCGCTCGAAAATGTGGGCCTGGCCTCAGTGTGAGGCCGGGGCATCGGCTGGTGAGAAGTGGAGGCAGCAGCAGCGAAAGAAGAGTGCAAAAGTGGCAGCGAGGCGGCCAGAGAGGTCAGTGGCACAGAAGTGTGGACAGACGCCACGACACTCTCGGAAAATACAGTAGCAGTGGAGACAGAGGGCTCTCCGCACTCAACTACGGTCGACGGGCGCTCGGGTGGTGCAGAAGAAACAGGCTCAGCAGACAGAGGGCCAGTGGTGGTGGTGACAGCCTCGGAAGCAGTGGAGGTGGGCTCAGCTAAGGTACTCCCGACACCGACAGAGGTGGGGACAGAGGTGTCAGGAGCAGCAGAAACATCAGGTATATGCTGAGGGGCCACGGGGTCAACAGGGGCGGCAGGCTCGGCAGGTGCAACAGGGTCTGCGGGGGCAGCGTGGGCAGCGTGGGCCTGCTCGGCCTCCTCGGCCTCGAGTACGTAAGCAGCGGGGATGAGAACATCCATCGCAGGGAGCCAGTCCACGTGGGCTGGTGCAATCTGAGTCCGAGCTGGGCTCGGAAGAATCATGTAATCGGCACCGTAAGGGCCGTGCAACCAGACCCAGTGACGCTCACCGTGCGGACGAAGCATCTTCATCCGGGCCATAACATCGATCGACAAAGAAGTGGGGCCCGGTACTCGTCGCAGGTCGTCAGGGAAGTCCTCGCCGGTCATAAGGGCAAGCAAGGTGATCAGGCCGCTGCAGCATATCGGTGAGCGAGCGCCCACCGATACAATGATGCGGTCCAAAAACTAAGCCGCGACATCAATCACGACGGCGGGGACAAGCTCATCGCCATCCCTAGATAGAGCTCTGGGACGTGTCATCGCATAGAGCATGTAGAGCTCCGGCGTAGACATCGTGCCCGGCTCATATCTGGCCAAAAAGGTCGTCGCCATAAGGCGCTGAGCAATACGGAGGCAGGGATGGACAATGGCCGAGGCCTTGGCCCTACTAGGGTCAAAGGCAGCGTGAAGACCCGTAATCCGGGCCCAGAAGGCACCGGTGTCGAAGGAAGGTGGGGGGATATGGGTGGGGCCGTAACCGCGATCGGCTCCGAGGACAGCGGGCCACGAGAAAAATGCTCTCATCATATCGAGAGTGACCTGGCACTCCCGGTCCATGAACCGAAACGAGCATCCCTCGTCAGTCCGGGCGATCGAACTAAGAATCTCAAGTGTCGGGCGGGTAAACGTGTCCGCCGACACCTGAAAGAAATCTCGCCAGCCCACGTTGTCGTACAACGTGAGCATCCCCTCTAGTACCCCCAGGCGTCCTAGGTCGGCAAGGTGTGCAAACCTGGAGGGTACGATCGAGCGCTGGGAGATACGCTCGAAGACGGCGCGGTGTGCATCGTCTCGGAACGTAATCCCGAGCGGCCCGACCAGTGGAGCCGGAGGTGGTGGCTGTGGAGTGGCTGTGCGGGCTGTGCGGGCTGTGTGGGTGCTGCAGGCTGTGCGGGGTGTGCGGGGCCTGCAAGCTGTGCTGGGTGGATGGGGTGTGTGGGAGAAGGCAGAGGAGAGTCCTCCAACTCGTGGGAGGGGCCGGCGTCATCCGACCGCTTCCGCTTGGCGGAAGCTCTCTTCGACCGCGGCCGTGTCCGGGGCGGCATATCGGCCCCGAGCGCGCGCCGAAAAGTGTAAAAAGTGCGGCGTGTGCAAAAGAAAGGAAAGAGTGTACCCCGACACGCCGCGAGTGCTAAGCAATGGAAGAGTGCGAAGACAGCGCCTCCGCGAAGCCCAAATCAGTCCGTAGAAGCTCCCCTGGGCTCCCCTAAGCTCCCAAAAACAACCTGCGCATGAAATGGCGATATCAGCAGGTAATATTCAAAACGTATGGAGCATTAGGGGTATATTAGATAGATATAGAAATTGATTAGGGTTTGGGGGTCGTTAAACACATGGATCCTCGAAAAATACACAAAAAGAGGAGAAAAAGGCGAAATTGGAGATACCGGAGGTGGTCGGAGCGGCGGCCGCCGGCGGCGACTCGGGCGAGGCGCGGCGGGTGCTCGGCCGGTGGTGGCTGGCCGAGCGGCAGCGCAGCGACGGTCGGTCGGGCGAGTGGGGGCGCGAGCGAGGGGAACGGGCGAGAGGAGCTGAAGGGTCGGGCGAGCGATTGGGATTTTTGCGTTTTGAAAAACGTGCCTCCCCTCAGCCCCTTATATAATAAAAGTTACGACTCGGCCGAGTGACTAGGTCACTCGGCC
Organism: Scilla litardierei; assembly: GCA_030789695.1. Lineage (NCBI taxonomy): Eukaryota > Viridiplantae > Streptophyta > Magnoliopsida > Asparagales > Asparagaceae > Scilla > Scilla litardierei. The sequence goes on along the minus strand of JAULAV010002083.1, from coordinate 52,007 downwards.
GAGTGAGATCAATGGAAATATCCTCCCCGCTTACGCTTTGGCCGAGTGGCTTTGCCAGCCTCGGCCGAGTGGAGTAAGTCCATTCGGCCGAGTGGCTCAAGCTACTCGGCAAGACTCGCCCTAGGAGCGTATCCGTTTTACTCGGCCGAGTGAAAATATATACTCGGCCGAGTAGTAGTTATACTGAAATCAAGAAAATAAACAGAGAGTTGGGTACAGCAGACTTCCCTCGTTCGTGAGCGGCTCGACCGGACGAACTTGTGTACTCGGCCGAGTGACTAGTATACTCTGAGCCTTGTTTTCTGCTGTTTGTCTTCGTTTGGGCTCTAAACTCCGTCTTTCTTCCTCCAGTCGATTTCATCTTACTCCTAAGCATCAAGCGTCTTCCTGGGGCGCTCCTCGTCGTCTCGTTCATCCTCCTCATGATGGATTTACCTATCTCCTCTCCTGTCAAGAAAAATAGGACCCGTTATCACAAAATTTTTGGGCGAACGACTCAAAACACTAAAAATTTCTAAAACAAAAATAAAAAAAAGGTAAAAATAAAGTAATAACCGTCGGGTTGCCTCCCGACAAGCGCTCGTTTAAGGTCGTGAGCTCGACCCCCTATGATTTTCAATTAATGCGGGATGTTTGGTGCATATGAGATGCACCCATCAAACTTTCCGGGGAGAACGCTTGGATTCGGAAGTTGCGGCGGCATGTTCTCCTGCGGTGGTCTCCCGTCTTGAATAGTGTTGGGGGGAGGCTCCCCGAAGCTAGCGTTTGCCCCGGTCAACGGCTTCACCGGTGACGCCGATTTTCGTATCGGCGGAGCTTTCTTTGGAGACTTCAATTTCGAGAGCTTACAGAGCTCTCGAATCCTAGCGACATCAGCGTCGCCTTCATCATTTTCAGCGGAGAGGTCGGGGGAATCATCTATCTTCTCATCTTGGCCTAGATCCGGGCCTTCCTCGAAATCCTCATCGAAAAGAGCGCCAATCGAGTGGGGGGTCGCCTCTTCTATCACCTCATCAAGGAGGTCCATGTAGTCAAGTTCCTCGTGGTAAGGCATGTGTTTCATAGCCTTAGGAATGTGAAGCTCCACCTCGATGTTGCCGACATTTAAAGTTAGGGTACCTTCGCGCACGTCGACAATGACTCCGGCGGTGGCGAGGAACGGGCGTCCAAGTATCAATGAAGTATCTCCCTCCTCCTTAACGTTCATTATCACGAAGTCACATGGCAAGCATATTCCCCCCGGGACTTGTAGCGGGATGTCTTCGGCGATCCCTACCGGCCTTGTTATTCGCCCATCGGCCAATTGTATCCGCATGTCGGTAGGTTTCAACTTCGTCCCGGTGTTTAGCCTTAAGAACATGGAGAGAGGCATGAGGTTCACACTAGCCCCTAGATCTACCAACGCCTTTTGAAGAGGGACGCCGCCCAAGGTGCAAGGAATCCGAAAACTCCCCGGGTCTTTAAATTTGGCCGGCTCCTTCTCTCTCTTGGTGAACCAAGAGCACTCCTCGGCTAGCATAATCTTCTCCTTCCTCTTTCTCCCCGAAATCAAGTCCTTTAAGAATTTAGCATATGTGGGGATCTCCACGATGGCGTCGAGGAAGGGAATGTTGAGGCTAACTCCCCTCAGATACTCGAGAAACTTCGCTAGCCTTTTCTCCATTTTCGCTCTAGCAAGCCTTTGGGGAAATGGGACCGGTGGCATGAAGCGCCTTTCCTCAATCAATTGCTCCGCTCTAGATTTCTCCTTTTCTTGTGGCTCTTTCTCCTTATCAACTTCAACTACCGGCTCAATCGGCTCCAAACTTTCCTCCACGGGCTCCTCGGTAGGAATCATGGCGGGGGTGGTATCCTTCCCGCCTCTAGTAGTAACAGCAACTACGGCATTGATGTGGCCGGTGTTGCCCCGTGGGTTTTGCTCGGGTTGCGCCGGCAATCGTTGAGTTTTCCGATTGAGCAACGCCAATTGCTCCGATATTTGAGCCACAATGGTATTAAGGGAGTCTTGCCCCGCCTTCAAGGTAGCATTGACCTTATTTTGCTCGACCATAAACGCCTCCACTCTAGCTTCGAAGTCGGATCGTTGTTGAGCTTGTGGAGGGTTTTGATTTTGATTCCTCCACCCTTGATTGTATCCGGGCGGCCTATATGGTGGAACTTGTTGCTTCGGTTGGAAATTTTGTTGTGGAGGCCCCCTCGACGGATAGTGTTGTTGTTGGGGTGGTGGTGGTCGAGCTTGTTAAGGTGGTTGTTGTGGCGGGTTCAAAGCTCCTTCATTGTTGGCGTAAGAGAATCCTGGATGATTTCTTGTGGCCGGATTGGCCCAATATCCTTGGTTCCCCGTGACATATTGTACTTGCTCCAAGGATCCTTCTCCTTGCTCTCCTCCCACATACATGGCTTGAGATTGGTCTTGCCAATCACTCATTTGGTTCGTTGGAGCGGAGGTGGAAGGGGTTCCTTGGGGCTCCGTGATAAACTTCTCCAGTCTCTCCACTACCTTGTGGAGAGAATCAAACTTGCTTGTAAGCTCCGCTACGACCTTCGCCTCATAGATACTAGTTGGCTTCAAGGAGGACGTGGAGTGTCCTCGCTCATCGCCCCATTGTTGGTTGTTTGAGGCCATCTCCTCAATTAGGGCCGTAGCTTCCTCGGGAGTCTTTGACAAGATAGCACCATTCGTCGCGGCATCAATAATTTGTTTGGTCCCTGGTTGGAGACCGTTGTAGAAGCTATGAACTAGCTCCCAATCTTCAATGCTATGGTGCGGGCATTGATGCTGCAGATCCTTAAAACGCTCCCAAGCCTCATAGAGCGTCTCTTGGGGTCCTTGCTTGAAGGACATGAGAGCGCTCCGGATCTTCACCGTCTTGGAGGGCGGATAGAACTTGTCAATGAATGCACTCGCCAACTCGTCCCAAGAGGTGAAGACTCCCTCAGCCTGCGTCCTCAACCAATAGAGTGCCTTGTCCTTTAGCGTGAAGGGGAAGAGACGCAGTCTGATGGCATCGATGGAGACCCCCGGCATTTGGAATGTGGCGCACTTCGACAAGAATAATTGGATGTGGTAGTGAGGATTTTCATGGGCATTCCCATGAAACGGATCCTGCTGCATCAGAACCACTAGTCCAGTCTTTAGCTCGAAGTTCTTGTCAGCCGCCAACTCCGGCATGGCAATGGATGAGGTCGTAGAAGAGGTCTTAGGCCGAAGCCTATCTCGAATAGAAATTATCCTCGCCATCCTTGCCGCTAATTGGTCCGCAGTTTCCGGGTTGGTCATAAACCTCCCTTCCGGATTTTGTCTCCTTTCCGCTCTAAGTCTCCGCGCGGTACGTTCGATCTCGGGATCAAATAATATAGCTTCAGGGTCCGCCGTAGATCTCGTGTACATGCACAGGGAAAACAGAGTTTCAAAGAAATGATTAGCACCGTGGAAGGGTTAGGTAAAAATAAAGAAATGGAAATAATAATAATAATAATAAAGAAATAGCTAGGGTGGTAAGATCAAACGCAATCGCCTCCCCGTCAACGGCGCCAAAAACTTGATCGCTCCGGGATGTAACCCTAAAGAACGGTTGTAGTTTTACCGCAAGTGCACGGTGTAGCAGCGAGCGGGTTATCGAACACAGGGAGGACGAATGACCATGCTTGTTCCAATCAACCTGGCTATTTAAGAAGAGAGAAATTTGCCTTTGGCGATCCTGTCACAATCGTCAGACAAAGTACGGAAATATCAAATCAAATAAAGAACGTCTAGGGAATGGGGAATTCCCGCTACTCACCATATTTCATAAAAGTGGTTCATCGGTATCAAAATCGCTAGAATAAGATTTTGGATGAACTAGTTGCAACTGAATGTAGAACCAAGCTCACGCTCTCGCGCTGTTGCCGGCCTATAGCTATCCTAGGTTCGGGCCCAATCTCTTGCAAACCCTAGCATAGGGAAGCTAGCATTAGGATCAACATCATCGTTCAATCACGCACCGAGCCCAATCTCTTGCAAACTCAGCCCGCGACCTAGTTTGGGATAGTTCCTACCCGTCCAATCTCTTGCAAACGGGTATTGGCGCGGAGTTGGAACCGGAAACCCTAGTATCGGTCCAATCTCTTGCAAACCGACACTACGGAAATTCGATTCCAACCCAATTCGGATTTCTAGGGTTTCCTATCGAATTGGGATCCAATCTCTTGCAAATCCCAATCGATGTGAATTCCTAGCCATCTGTAGTAAATTGATCCCAATCTAATCCCTAATAGCAATTCTAGCAAAATTCCTACCAATTCGTCACAATCATGAAATAGGGCTTGTAGGGTTCATCCCCACGCCCCAAGACGTGGCGACTACTCACAATTCATAGCAAGATCACAAAAATAATCAATGAAATAAGCAATAGAATTCATCACAATATTGAGATATGCAATAAAAATAGAATTTTTAGAGAAGAGAAAAGCAAACCAATGGAGTTCTTCAATTAATCCAACAAAAAATCCAATTTTGTCTCCTCTCCAATCTCAAGAATAAAACTAAAAAGCTAATCTAAAAGCTGCAAAAAATCTAAGAGAAAGGCTCCCCAAACTAGGGTAAAAACAGGGGCTAAATACCCCCCAAAATCGTCCAAAAACTGTGACCAAAATACCCCTGCGCAGCCTGTTTTCCGCAATTTTCGCTACAGGCAGCGCGTCGCACTCGGCCGAGTGACAAAAGTCGCTCGGCCGAGTGAAAACCCTGTAATTTTCCAGTAAGTCTTGATCTTCAGGGGTCTTCACTTCGGGGGCGGCTCGGCCGAGTGAGTTGTCGTCACTCGGCCGATGGCTTCATGGTACTCGGGCGGTCGGGATTATCCACTCGGCCGAGTGGGTCTTCTAAAGCTCAGGCAGCCGAAAAACAGTAACATGGCGATTTTTGAAGGGCTTCGTCTGGGCGCCACTCGGGCGGACGGGGTCTCGTCACTCGGCCGATGTGGTCTCCGTCGCTCGGCCGAGTGCACATATGAATCGTGTCTGATCTGGTCGGCTGAGCGGTGTCTCGCTGTTCGGCCGAGTGACTCCTTCACTCGGCCGAGTGGGACACAAAACATGCCCAATTTGCTTGTTTTGGCCTCCTCGTCGCTCCTGCGACGTCCGTTCTTCTTCCGCTCCTCTCCAACAGCAAAATACCCCTCGGGGAGGTCGTCGGTGACCGTCTGGAGTAAGCGCATCTCGAGATCACTCCAAATCGCGCCAAATCACCTGAAATGCGACAAAAACAACAAATCGTGAAAAGCATCGCAATATCGTCGATATATCGTGAAAAACATGATTTGGGCGATCTAAATGGCATGCAAACATGCGGGAAAAAGGTGTAAAATAAGGAGTGATCACTGAGCAGGCTTCCAGCGGTTATGATGTTGACTTCACAGTGGAGGTTACAGCAAGGTTTTTGTGAGTCTGGTTTTGAGATTGTGCTTCCTGGAGAGGGTTCGTCGTTGACGTGTATGCAGATACAGTCGATGATTGTGGATCGGATCAAGGCAGGTCAGGCTGGATGTCCGAAGCTGACGAGGATCTATGAGCAGGTTGAAGCCGGTCTGCGGACTGACTTTGTGATTCATGAGGATGGTTCGCTAAGGTATGAAGCCAAAATTTGTGTGCCAGCTGGAGATATTAGAGATGAGCTGCTTGTTGAGGCACATAGTTCGCAGTACACTGTACATCCTGGAGGCACCAAGATGTACAAGGATCTTCGCCTGAACTACTGGTGGCATGACATGAAGAAGAGTATGGCACGGAGCATTGCCAAGTGTTTGGTATGCCAATGGGTGAAGGCGGATCATCAACGTACGGCCGGGTTGCTACAACCGCTTCTGATTCTAGAGTGGAAGTGGCAACACATCACTATGGATTTCGTGACTGGACTACCTCGGAGTCCGAAACAGAATGACGTGATTTGGGTAATCGTAGACCGATGGACCAAATCTACGCACTTTATTCCTTTTTGAGTATTATAGTCCACTGAGATGCTAGCAAGGAGATACATGGAGGTAAATTCTTTTACTCTCCGTTTTAATTCCTTTCCCTAGTTTAGATAGTGATGTAACATGAATCGTGCAGGAGATCGTGTGACTTCACGGAGTCCCTGTGAGTATCGTGTCAGACAGAGACACGAGATTCACATCTCAGTTTTGGCAAAGTCTGCAGAAGAGTCTGGGTACGAGTCTGAATTTCAGTACAGCGTACACCTGCAGACAGATGGCCAGTCCGAGAGGACGATTCAGATTTTGGAGGACATGCTGAGAGCGTGCATGTTGAACTTTAAGGGATCTTGGGAGGATCATCTTCATTATGTAGAGTTTGTCTACAATAACAGCTACTAGTCAAGCATTGGCATGACGCCATTTGCCGCGCTTTATGGGAAGAAATGTCGATCGCCACTGAGCTGGGATGACATTAGAGACAGAGAGCTGTTAGGGCCAGAGATGATTATGGAGGCTGTGGATGTTATGAGGAACATCAGGGAGAAGCTGAGAATCGCTCAGGACCGGTTCAAGCATTGGGCAGATGCTAAACGGCGACCATTGGAATTTCATCCTGAAGACCATGTTTTTCTCAAGATCTCTCCGAATCAAGGAGTTATTCGATTTGAAAAGAGAGGCAAGCTGAGTCCGATGTATATTGGACCTTTTGACGTCCTTGAGCGTGTTAGAGCTGTGGCATACCGCTTGGCGTTGTCGCCATCACTAGAGGTAGTTCACGACGTGTTTCACGTATCTCAGTTACGTCAATACATCAGTGATCCATCTCATACTGTGGATTTATCTAAGATCATGGTCCGACCGGATCTGACCTATGATCAGCAACCAGTTGAGATTCTGGACCGACGACAGAAGCAGTTGAGGAATAAGACCGTCGACCTGGTTAGAGTGCAGTGGCGTCATGGTTCACCTGGGGAGTCTACCTGGGAGCGCGAGGAAGAGATGAGAGAGAGCTTTCTGCACTTATATCTGGTGCTATAGTTGATGTTGATTCCGAGGTTGGAATCATTCATAAGGTGGGTAGGATATCACGGTCACTTTCCGACCGTACGTATTTTAGTGCGTAGCCGTGTTTCGTGTGTGTTTTGAGTATTTGATTTTTATCACTGCTTTCCGTAGTTCAAGTGCGCGACTGAACCCCGTACTCATGATCCTCTCCGATGCGCGATCGCTCCGGTATTTTCTTTGTAATTTTTTGGATGTCCGAAGGCGAAGTTGTATATCTGATTATTTTTATAACTATTATTTTTAAATACTTTTATCTTCAATTTCAAATTTTTTTAGAATCTGAAGGATCAATACGTTTTGAAATCAAAACCCATAAGCATAACTAATTGATCATTTTTAAGCAAAAACTTTAACTATTTAATTTTATATTCCAACTGTTGACATTTTCTTAACTATAGCATCTATTAATTCAATTTTAAAAGGGGCTAATAAAATCTATACTGATCTGTGGGTACTTTATTTTTTTTTTAAAAAACTTTTCTAACGTAATCACTTTCATTTAAAACAAAACTTAACTAATAAAATCCTATAGGATCTCTCCCCATTATCTTCCCCTTATCCCACGTCGCCTCAAATCTCTCCCACATCAGAGCCCCCACTCCCATCTCTCTCTTCCCCTACAAAATCAACGGAGCTTATCCCCTATCTTTCCAGCGCTTGGAACCCGAGCATTCACGTTTTTTCTCTTTCCAACCTCAAACAAAAAAAACTATGTGGGCTACCCCTAGGCCTTCTCACATCTGAGCACCCCATGTGTCGAACCCTCTCCCCTTCAACCTGCGACAACCGCCCTTCCCCATCGTGCGCACCTCTGGTCACCGCGACCAGCCATGCGCAGATCGTCGGATCAGCACCGCGCGACCCCCATCACTGCAGGAAGCCACCTCTCGCGGCCTCCTCCCTCACTGCGTCACCCAGCGCCTCTCGCCCCCACGCGCAAGCCCAGGCGCAGCTCCTCTCCTCCACACGCCGACACAACTTCCCACTGTCCCCCTCTCCACGCTGTCAGGCCGCGTCAATACACACACTCGAGGAGCCATACACGTAATTTGATTCTTACGTGCTTTTTAAAACTCAGCAGTAGGTTTTTAAACCATTAAATAACATATCTCGGGGATTTGATTAGTTGTGTGCTATTTGTCAAGATTCAAAATCGGCAGATTTCTATACTGTTGTTAATGTCGAATTAGATTTTAAGGTGATCAAGACAATATTGATAGGATGATATGGAATCAAGCATGTCCAAAAATTTTCATTTTTAGAAGGGGTAAAATTTTAGTGGACTCCACATCTTACCCCCATAGAATGAGACAATGGGAATCTAACAATTTATGAGTATCAGATTATTCTACTGGTATTAAATATTTAATTCATTGATCATTAATATGTCCCAACACCTTTGAAATTAGAATTCACATAGGAAGCCTAAGATTTTCTAGCTATAAGTCAACTGTACGTCTGAAATACCGTGTCTACATATGTTACTATTACAACATACAATATTTTGTTGAAATATGATCATAGGTCCATGAGTTGTATCAAAAAACATGTCAAAATGTTGCTAGTTATCTTAAACTTCTTAAACTTATTTTAAATTAAAAAAAATTAGATGCAAGGGGTACGTCTAATCCGAAACGGTCGATTTAGCTGATATTGATATTATAAACATTCAGCTGATACCACTCTGCTTTTAGTATTAGTTTATCAGCTTGCTAGAATTTTTTCCAGCATCAAAGATGCAACTAAAGCTAACCTTTAAAAAAATAAATAAGGATATATGTTGCATTGATATCTTTAAAATACCTAGGCTGGTTAATTAGGTAAATGAGAAGTTTAAGTTAGAGTGACCATTTAGTTAGTGTATTAAAGTCAGTATTAATTTTTGGTATGACAACTTATTGGAATGCTAGTGGGTATGATATGAACATCACCATAGGGTAGAGATCCTAATTATAAAATGAATTACTTAATATGTTGAGATGAACCTAATTCAAAGATATGTTTAACAGAGAACCCGTCGTTACATACCGTCCGCGCTTCCCAGACGAACCCACGACAACCGATATCCACGGGAACATGCAAGTGATACTTTCCAGTGTTGTTTAGGCCACGTTTAAGGCCATTCTGTGTACTAGCATAAAAGAGACTAGGCGATGAAATGATAGACGCCTTTACTAGATCTAGCTTGACAATGAAGCTTGATCCGACACCTTTACCATGCTTTCATTCATGCTGCCATGTCACGTTTACTTTCGATTAACTGTACGCATTCTTATCTGCATTTTTTCCATGTCATTCATGCATCGAAATGTCATCATGATTGTGTAGCACATGCTACGACAAAATTGTTAGCTATTGAGCTAGGCACCTGCTTTGCGGGCACAACCCTATGCCAATAACACTTCCTGGCTCGTGATCTAGAAGATGTGCGTCAGTCCATATACACTTGGAGGGATAGGGTTAAACAGTCGCTTGAGCGTAGAAGTGAGCCCGTACAACCACTTCAGCCAAAAGACGGAAACTCTGTGCACAAAGTGATAAATTAGTGAATCGTGAATCGTGAAATAGTGTTTTTCGTAGTTTCTGCTACGACGTGCATGCTTGTTTCATCATGTTATCTTAAATGTTTCATTCTTTAAATGTCATGCCATTTCATCATATTATAAATGCTAGTCGCTTTACTTTTATTTGTACCTTGCACAAAAGCTCTCCGTTTTCCTTTGGGAGACTTTTGCTGACATGTGCCCTCTTCTACTTGGGTGTCACATGTCAGATTCTGAGACAGAGTTAGTTGTAGAGGACGAGCAGTACACAGATGTCGAGTTTGAGGTTCCTGCAGAGACTGAGTTTGAGGACACTGGTGACCAGTCCTAGACTCTCTTGGGGACTTCCTTAGTCGTCATTACTTTTAGTAGTTGTTATTAGATTTTGGTGCGTATCACCTGTCTCTCTGCTTTATGTTTCGGCCATGCTTTAGGCCTTGGTTCAGACTTTGTACTCTTGTGACTTCCTCTGTGATGTTGGAATATTTGTTGGATGTCTGGTGGATGTTTCTTGTCTGCTTTTTTATTTATCATTGTTGTTGTTTCGTCACAATGCAAGGACCTATCATTTGTATCATACATGGACGCTTATCAGACTGCAGCTTCACAGCTTCAAGTCTGAGCGGACATTCTCACGTCTCGTCTTCTATACTTGGGAAGCGGGGCGTGACAGAGTGAATATCTCAAACCCAAGTTGCACGAGCTCACCACACTTGTGTCCACCTTAGACCCTATCATTTCTTCTCTTGAGAAGAAATATGAGCTCATTTCATCCGATGCTGAAATATTCAACAAAGGGAAAGAAAAATTTGATGATTTGCTTTCAAATCAACTACCCTCCAACCATCTTGTTGGACTTATTTATTCAAAGGTAAATGCATCCAATGCATGCACCACCTACAGTGGTATCACTATAGATTTTGTGAGGCCAACCTTCGGTGCATCCATAAGTGGTGATCACAACACCTTAGATAGCAATACTACCAAGAAAGTCACCACTTATCACACTCCCTCTTTTGCAAAGAAACCCACCAATGGTGGAAACCAAAAGAAGGGACATGCTTTCATGTACACCAATACACACCTACGTAGGAACAATCCTACTTCACGTGTGGACACCTATGATGAGTTCTATGAACCACACCCACAGACACATGCAAACTAACACATGAGATATGCTTATGCACGTGTTCATCCACATATGTATGCTCATTCATATGCACCTCATCATATGTATGCTCCTTATATTTCACATGACCATCATATGTCTCATGTTTATCCTCCACCATTCTCATATGCTAGATCTCATACTTATAGGCCACATGCACCACGTAGAAATCAACCCCATGTACATGCAAGTAAGAAGAGGACTCCCAAAACTGACACTATTTGGGGTCCCAAGGACACTAGAATACATGATAGGAATGAATATATGAAATCCTATTTTAGAGATGTGGTTATTGTAATGATTATTTTCGGAAGCCAAAGTCCACTTTGACTTGGTTTCCAAAGGGCTAATCTCCTTGGCCCAACACGCTTGAGTACCATAAGCTTATGATAAATTATGTAGGTATCCAAGAAAAGGAAAAAGAGCAACAAACACAAAATGTTGTCTAAGAAGAAAGGATGGATACTCGATAATGGTTGCTCCAAGCATATGACGGAAGATTCGTCCGTGCTTTTCGAAGTGATCTGCATCAAGAACGGTGTAACAGTGACCTTTGGAGGTGATGAAAAGAGAACCATCATTGGAGTTGGTAAAGTCGGTAATTTATCTAAACCTTTAATTGAAAATGTCTATCATGTAGATGGTTTAAATCATAACCTAATTTCCATAAGTCAACTTTGTGACAAAGGTTAGAAGGTTAACTTTGGAGAGGGTATGTGTATTATTATAGATAATAAATCTAGTGTTTTGATTTCCAGCAGACTCCATAAAGATATTTATAACTTACGCATGCCACAATCAGTAGAACATAGCTTAATTGCACACACTAATGAACAACTTTTATGGCATCGTTGTTTTAAACATATTCATTTCAAACATCTTTATAAATTATCTAAGCATGATAGAGTTAAACGATTTCCTAAGATTTCTTTTAATAAGAAATTTTTTTGTGATTCTTGTCAACGTGACAAACTCCGTAAATCATTATTTAAACATAAAGATGGCATTACTTTTAAGAGGCCCCTAGAACTTCTTCATTTAGATTTATTTGGGCCAACTAGAGTTGCATCTTTAAGAAATGCACATTATGAATTAGTCATAATTGATGACTTTTCTAGATTTACATGAGTATATTTTCTATCTACTTAAAATGAAGGCTTTGAAGAATTTACTAAGTTTGTGAAGAAAACTCAAAATCTTTTAAGAACCACCATTATCACTATTCGTAGTGATCAGGGAGGGGAATTTGAGAATGAGCTTTTCTCTAAGTTTTGTGATGAACACAGAATAACTCAACTTTTATTTTACTCATGCACCACCACAAAAATGGTGTTGTTGAGAGAAAGAATAACACTCTTACTGAGTGCACACACACACTGCCCTATGATAGACATCTTGGATTTCAATTTTGAGTGGAAGCAGTGCACACGGTATGTTATGTGCTTAATAGGATCCTAGTGAGGCCCCGTATGAACAAAACTTGTTTTGAACTATTTATGACAAAAAGCCCCAAGTAAAATATTTTCGTGTTTTTGGTTCAAAATGTTTTATTAAGAACACGTATGGTAATCTTGATAAATTTGATCCAAGATCCGATGTAGAGATTTTTGTTGGATATTCCTCGCGGAGCAAAGCCTACCTGATATACAACAAGAACACTTCATCAAATGAGGAATCACTTCATGTTTCATTTAATGAAGATTTTGATATCCCTCATATTGATGATGATAGTTTATCTGTTTTATGTGATTTTATTAATAATGTTAAACTTGATGATGTTATTAAGACTAACCCTACTAATGAAGATGTTGAGATTGTTCCTAGTGATCTAGGAGTGCCCAACGTGTATCCAAACATTCGTAACCACCCACATGACCAATTTATTGGAGATATTGGAGTGGGTGTCGGTCAAGATTTGATGAAATCACTCATTGCACCTCCATAATTGAGCAAAGAACATTCAAGAAGCATGTGAAGATAGCTCCTGGATTGTGGCAATAGAAGAGGAACTCCTGCAATTAGAAAGGAATGAAGTTTGGTTGCTAGTTTCTCTACCAAGTGGACATCAAGTCATAGAGACTAAGTGGATCTTCAAGATCACGACAGACGAGAACGAAATCGTCACAAGTGTCACGACCCGCTTCCCTAAAATGGAGGCGAGACGTGAAAAGGTCCGCACGAGAGTGGAGCTATGAAGCCCCAAACCCGATAAGCGTCAATAAAACGTAAGCAGGTCCCTGTAACCACAAACGGAACAACAATAATAACACAAGGAGAGACAGAAATAAAATTCTCACACCTCATAATTTGTCCAACACAACAATAAGTCCAACATCCAGAAAAGCCACCAGGCTAAAAGAAAGAGTCTAAAGGCCCAGAACAAGGCCAACAAAAGCAACAACGTAACAAAGTATAGGTGCTACGCACCGACAACAAAACATCAGTCTAAGCAAAAAGGAAAACACAACGAAGACACTAGGACTGGTCCCCAGTGTCCACGTACTCCCAGTCAAACACAAGCTCAGGCTCGGCGTCAGCAAACACCTCGTCCTCAACAAGGTACTCAGTCTCGGGATCTAACATGTGTCACCCAAAAGAGTAAAGGGGCACATGTCAGCAAGTCTAAAAGACTTGGGCAAGGAAACTGAAAGTAAGGCAACTAGCAACCTAGCAGTTATAGTATGCATGACATAGCAGTTATAACATGAGTGCACAAGCAAGGCATGACGAACAATAAGTACAAGAGAACAGTTATCGGGAAAAGACAAGAGTAGCCAAGCTACTAATAATCTCAATCAATTCACTATTCACGTTTCACTGTTGTTTGTAGATGTTTACGCCCTACAGCTGAATGGTTTGGCATTCACGCTGATTGGCCGCTTAACAACTACCCCAAAACCCAGAGTTTACGCCTTACAACTGCAGTTGCTGATCAGGCAGACTCCCAGTTGAATGACCGCTTAACTCTTACCCCATCCCACACGTAAACAAGCCATGGTCCCTGTACATGAGCCCCGTAAATGAGCCAGGGTTGCCCCGCACGGGAGCTTGTTTTCATAGTTCACAATTCAATATCGAGCGTTGGGGTTAGCAACTCATTATGCTCGCTTCTGGTCACGAGCCAGGAAACACAAGTATTGTAGCGATGCTACGCAATCACGGGATCACTTAAAGAATGCAATGACATGACAATTAATTTGCGTACCGTTAATGGAATTTAAACATGACATGGTAATTGTGCAACATGATAAATGTCGGATCTAGCTTCGTTGTCAAGCTAGTTCCTAGATTTGCGCCTAGGCGAGTATCATTTTGTCGCCTAGCCTCTTTTACGCCTACAACAAGCAAAATGGCCTAAAACATGGCCTAAACCCTAAGTGGCAAGTTTCACTTGCCTAGCACCGGGGATGACGATCACGAAGGTTCGTCTCGCGGATGCTATTCTACGGGGAAGTCGCTGTTATGGAGAAACAATCATCAAACAACATGAAATTTCATTAGGGTTCCACAAAACACAACGGGTTATGAAAACATCAAGAGATCGATTTCTTACCGTGAGGAAGTGGAGGAAACACTCCGGAGAACCTAAGGACCAGATCTGGAAACTAATGGAGAAGTTTGGAGAACTAGGGTTTTTAGAGGATTTTGGGGGTTTGATGAAGATTTGAGGGAGATGAGGGGTAGAATGTGTTGAGGGATGGTTTGGATGATGGAGGATGAGCTTGGAATGGAGGAATAAGGGTTTGAGGAAGATGGGGGCTCAATGGGGGAGAAACTAGGGTTTTTGGTCGTGAGGGAGAAGAAGAAATCGTTTGGGAGGGGTTTAAATAGGATGGGCTGGCGGCTGCCCAGAAATTAGGGGTTTAACACAGATTAGTCGGTCAAAGAGCAACCACTGACCAACTAGTTTGGAAACTAGTCGGTCGGTCAACCAACGCAGACCGACTAAGTGTAAACAGTAACTCGACTGTACAGAAGAACCAAGAATTAGTCGGTCTGAGTACAAAACTTAACCGACTAGTTTAACAACTAGTCGGTTGAAAGATGAACTTAGACCGACTAAGAATGAACAGTACTGATACTAAAATTTAGATGATGTGTTAGTCGGTTAAAGAAGCATTGCTTACCGACTAGTTTGCAACCTAGTCGGTCAACCAACGTTCTTAGACCGACTAACGATAAACAGTAACTCTTGAGAAATTTAGAAAGCCAACTAGTCGGTTCAAGAAGGATTCCCGACCGACTGGATCATCATCTAGTCGGTCGGTGCCCCTTCTTACACCGGCTAATAAGCACCAAAAGTTCCGATACGGAGCGCGGAGCTCCGGGATCGATTCCTAAGACACCTAGGCTTGATCTAACAGTAAGATACGACCGTTATGAAGCCCGTCACGAATGACTTACTCCGAAATCGACGATCCTAAGGAAGACACGAGAAAACACGACGAAACGATCGAAAATGAAAGCTACGGAGACGAAAACCACACAAAAGGAGAAAATCCACCAAAACGTATATTATATTATAATAAATCCAGATACAAGAAAACCAGTCGTTACATCCTCCCCAACTTAAGAAAAATTCCGTCCTCGGAATTTCCAAACACTCACGTGCCCAGAAATAAAAGGGGGAAACGCTCTCGCATCTAATCCTCATTCTCCCAAGTAGACTCTCCGGGCGACCCGTGTCGCCACATCACCCTCACAAGATTGACAACCTTGTTCCGAAGTGACTTCTGACGCTGGTCCAGAATCTACACTGGATGCTGGTCATACGTCAAATCGGGGCGAACGGTAATCTCAGAGAAATCCACAGCATGAGATGGATCACTAATGTATCGACGAAGCTGTGACACATGGAAAACATTGTGAACTCCTTCCAAAGATGGCGGCAAGGCCAAGCGATAAGCTACCTCGCCAACCTTCTCCAAAATGTCAAACGGTCCAATGTATCGCGGGCTCAACTTCCCTCGCTTCCCAAAGCGATTCATACCACGATTCGGGGAAATCTTCAAGAACACATGGTCGCCCGGCTGAAACTCCAAAGGACGACGTTTAGCATCCGCCCAATGCTTAAAACGGTCCTGAGCAATTCTCAACCTCTCCCGAATGTTCCTGACAATATCCACGGCCTCCACGATCATCTCAGGTCCCAACAACTCCCGATCACCAACGTCATACCAACTCAATGGCGATCGACATTTCCTCCCATAAAGAGCGGCGAAAGGCGCCATGCCAATACTCGCCTGGAAGCTGTTGTTGTAAGAAAACTCCACCAAATGTAGATGGTCTTCCCACGAACCCTTGAAATCCAACATGCACGCCCTTAGCATGTCTTCCAAAATCTGAATCGTCCTCTCGGACTGGCCATCCGTCTGCGGATGGTACGCCGTGCTGAAACTCAGACACGTACCCAAACTCTTCTGCAAACTCTGCCAGAACTGAGATGTGAACCTCGTGTCTCTGTCTGACACGATACTCACGGGGACTCCATGAAGTCGCACGACCTCCTGCACGATTCACGTTACATCACTATCCAAACTAGGAAAAAGGAAATAAAACGGAGAGTAAAGAGAATTTACCTCCATATATCTCCTCGCCAGCGCCTAAGTGGGCTGTCCCACTCGGAACGGAATAAAGTGCGTAGATTTGGTCAATCGATCTACGATCACCCAAATCGCGTCATTCTGCTTCGGACTCCGAGGTAGTCCAGTCACGAAATCCATAGTGATGTGTTGCCACTTCCACTCCGGAATCGGAAGTGGTTGTAGCAACCCGGCCGTACGCTAATGCTCCGCCTTTACCTGCTGGCAAACCAAGCACTTGGCTACACTCCGAGCCACACTCCTCTTCATACCATGCCACCAATAATTCAGACGAAGATCCTGGTACATCTTGGTGCCACCAGGATGCACAGAATACGGCGAACTGTGTGCCTCCACAATCAACTCCTCTCTGATATCCCCAGCTGGCACACACAACCTGGCTCCAAACCTCAGCGAGCCATCCTCATGAATCAGAAAGTCAGTCCGCAGACCGGCTTCCACCTGCTCCCGAATCCTCACCAGCTTCGAATCCTCAGCCTGGCCAACCTTAATCTGATCCACTATCACCGACTGTACCTGCATGTACATCAACGATGAAGCCTCCCCAGGAAGAACAATCTCAACACCAGACTCGCAAAAATCCTGCTGCAATATCCACTGCGAGGTCAAAATCATCACTGCTGGAAGCCTACTCAGCACATCAGGAACCACATTCACCTTGCCAGGGTGATACTGCAAATCAATCTCATAATCCGCCATAAGCTCCAACCATCGACGCTGTCGCATGTTGAGCTCCTTCTGAGTAAAAATATACTTCAAGCTTTTGTGATCGGTGAAAATCTTCACTTTCTCACTCAGCAGGAAGTGCCTCCAAATCTTAAGAGCAAACACAACGGCAGCCAACTCCAAATCATGCGTCGGGTAATTCTTCTCATGAACCTTAAACTGACAAGACGCATAAGCCACAACATGTCCGTGCTGATGCAACCCACAACCGAGACCCTTGCCGGAAGCATCACAAAAGATCTCAAATCCACCGATGCGATCAAGCACAACAAGAATAGGGGCAGTCGTCAACATCTCCTTCAGAACACCAAAAGCATTCTCACAATCACCCGACCAAACAAAAGGTACATCCTTCCGCGTCAACCTGGTCATCGGCTCAGCAATACGAGAAAAGTCCTTAATGAATCGCCGATAGTAACCAGCAAGTCCAAGGAAACTCCGAATCTCAGACGCTGACGACGGAACATGCCACTCTCTGATGGCCCTAATCTTCTCGGGATCCACTGAAATACCATCTCCAGTCACCACATGCCCGAGAAAAGCAACTCTATCCAGCCAAAACTCGCACTTCAAAAACTTAGCATACAAACGATGCTTCCTCAGAATCTCCAATACCGTCCTCAAGTGCGATGCATGCTCTTCCTCCGACTTTGAATAGATCAGAATGTCATCAATAAAGATAACGACGAACTTATCCAAAAAGTCGTAGAAAATCAGGTTCATCAGATTCATGAAAACTGCGGGCGCGTTAGTTACGCCGAAAGGCATAACCACAAACTCATAGTGTACATACTTCGTCCTGAACGCTGTCTTCGGAACATCTCCCTTCTTCACCTTCAACTGATGGTAACCACTCCTCAAATCCAATTTAGAAAACACCCTCGAACCTCCAAGCTGATCAAAAATATCATCGATGCGAGGCAACGTGTATTTATTCTTGATGGTCACCGCATTCAACTCCCGATAGTCCACGCACATGCGACGTGAACCATCCTTCTTCTTCACCAGCAGCACTGGTGCTCCCCACGGAGACACACTAGGATTAATATATCCCTTCTGCAAAAGCTCATCCAACTGCTTTCGCAACTCTTCCAATTCTGCAGGCGCCATACGATACGGTGCCTTCGAAATCGGCTGCGCACCTGGAATAAGATCAATAGAAAATTCCAAAGCTCGATCAGGTGGCAAACCAAACATCTCCTCGGGGAAGTCGTCATCGAAATCACGCACCACAGCTGGCCTCTCCAGCTCCATCTGCATAGCCACAAATTCTACCGGTCTGGCCCGAAATCTGACAGGACCAAGCAAACTGCTACCTCGACTGAACTCAAATACTGGATGTCTGGGAATCTCGAACACCACCTTCTTCCTTCGACAGTCGATCGTAGCATAGAAGCTCGCAAGCCAATCCATCCCAAGAACTGCATCAGAGTTGATGATGTCGTGGACAATGAAATCAGCGCAAAGCTCACGTCCACAGACCACCAACGAGCAAGAATTACAACCACGATGCACCGAGACCACGCCATTCCCTGTAACGACATTCCAACTCTTGGGAAGAGGGGACGTAGACAAGGAATGCTTCTCCACGAAGCTCCGGGCCAAAATGCACATCGACGCACCTGAGTCAAAGAGGACTCGTGCAGGAAATGTGAAAACCAAAACCACACCTAGCAAGCAGTCTAACAATCAAATCCTATTCTAGCAACAAACCATGTTCAAGCAAACAACACAATCTAATAATCAAAACCAGCTAGGAAAGTAATAGCTAGATTGAGGATTACCTGCGATAACCTCATCCACAGCCTCGCTCTCCACAGCGGTCATCAGAAAAGCCTGCCTCCTTGGCGGAACAGCCTGCTGAAAAGCCTGCCTCTGTGGAACAAGAGCTGCTCCACGTCCAGCAGGAACAGACGCTCGCTGTTGCAACGGCTGTGCTGCAACAGGTGCCCTCCGCAGCTGACTCACATACCGACAATCCTTCGCGACATGAGAAGCATCACCACAAACCAGACACTGGCCCAAAAACTTCCTACACACTGATCCTTGATGTGGCCAGGCTTGCCGCAGAAATGGCAAGTCTTCAGAATAGGCCCTACTGGCCTCTTAAACTGAGCTGGCTGATTAGGCTTGAAACCAGGCCTAACCACCGCTCTGGCCTGCTCCATAGGCCTCTTCCCAGCACCAGAAACATGCCCTCTCCTCTGACTCAGGTTTAGCTCCTGCCTCCTGGCAGCGACCAGAACCTTCTGATAAGAGTCCAGATCAGAGGAAGACACAAAACTCTGGAGCTCCAAAGCAAGTCCCTGCAGGAACCTCTGAGCCCACTCATCAGCATCCTGCACCATCTTCGGTGTGAACTGACTCAGCCTAGTGAACTCTTGGTGGTACAGGTCCACCGTCAAGCTCCCTTGCTTCAGATCAATGAAGTGCTGCAGCATCTCCTTCCTAGCAGCCTTCGGAAAGAATTCCTCATCAAACCTGGACTTAAAGGTAGCCCAAGCTATCGGCTCCACCAGCATCTTCTCTTCCGCATCCCACCAGTTTCGAGCATTATCCTTGAGTTGCCTCTTCGCCAAATCAACCCATCCAGCCGGGGTGATCTTGGCCATCTTCAAATTATCCTCAATGTTCTGAATCCACTCATCGGCAGCCAGAGGACCCTCAGAACCATCAAAATATGCGGGACCCAGCTTCCGAAATTGCTTCGCTCCCGGCTCAGAGCGAGGGGCATCCGGAAGAGCCCGGGCAGCTCGAGTAAGTGGAGCATTCTGGACTTGTAGGAGCACGCCCTGCTGCACTTGCATCATCTGGAGAATCATCCGCATCATCTCACCATTGGTGGGTTCCCGCTCAGGCTCCTCATCATGAGGGAGCGCACCACTACCTCCACTACGGGTGAATCGCCTTCCTGCCATCTAATGACACAGAAAACGAAGCAGATTAGACTCATAGCTTATGACTCGGACGTCGAACTTAGTTTATTGGACATTATAATATTATTATCGCTATTCCGATAATCACAGTTACAGAAGGACCTGCATGGGCCACCAACAAAACCTGTCACGACCCGCTTCCCTAAAATGGAGGCGAGACGTGAAAAGGTCCGCACGAGAGTGGAGCTGTGAAGCCCCAAACCCGATAAGCGTCAATAAAACGTAAGCAGGTCCCTGTAACCACAAACGGAACAACAATAATAACACAAGGAGAGACAGAAATAAAATTCTCACATCTCATAATTTGTCCAACACGACAATAAGTCCAACATCCAGAAAAGCCACCAGGCTAAAAGAAAGAGTCTAAAGGCCCAGAACAAGGCCAACAAAAGCAACAACGTAACAAAGTATAGGTGCTATGCACCGACAACAAAACAGCAGTCTAAGCAAAAAGGAAAACACAACGAAGACACTAGGACTGGTCCCCAGTGTCCACGTACTCCCCGTCAAACACAAGCTCAGGCTCGGCGTCAGCAAACACCTCGTCCTCAACAAGGTACTCAGTCTCGGGATCTAACATGTGTCACCCAAAAGAGTAAAGGGGCACATGTCAGCAAGTCTAAAAGACTTGGGCAAGGAAACTGAAAGTAAGGCACCTAGCAACCTAGCAGTTATAGTATGCATGACATGGCACTTATAACATGAGTGCACAAGCAAGGCATGGCGAACAATAAGTACAAGAGAACAGTTATCGGGACAAGACAAGAGTAGCCAAGCTACTAACAATCTCAATCAATTCACTATTCACGTTTCACTGTTGTTTGTAGATG
This sequence comes from Scilla litardierei, assembly GCA_030789695.1. Lineage (NCBI taxonomy): Eukaryota > Viridiplantae > Streptophyta > Magnoliopsida > Asparagales > Asparagaceae > Scilla > Scilla litardierei. Next base: position 31,182 of record JAULAV010002083.1, on the reverse strand, counting down.
TTTATGCCTTACAGCTGAATGGTTTGGCATTCACGCTGATTGGCCGCTTAACAACTACACCAAAACCCAGAGTTTACGCCTTACAACTGCAGTTGCTGATCAGGCAGACTCCCAGTTGAATGACCGCTTAACTCTTACCCCATCCCACACGTAAACAAGCCAGGGTCCCTGTATATGAGCCCAGTAAATGAGCCAGGGTTGCCCCGCACGGGAGCTTGTTTTCCTAGTTCACAATTCAATATCGAGCGTTGGGGTTAGCAACTCATTATGCTCGCTTCTGGTCACGAGCCAGGAAACACAAGTATTGTAGCGATGCTACGCAATCACAAGATCACTTAAAGAATGCAATGACATGACAATTAATTTGCGTACCGTTAATGGAATTTAAACATGACATGGTAATTGTGCAACATGATAAATGTCGGATCTAGCTTCGTTGTCAAGCTAGTTCCTAGATTTGTGCCTAGGCGAGTATCATTTCGTCGCCTAGCCTCTTTTACGCCTACAACAAGCAAAATGGCCTAAAACATGGCCTAAACCCTAAGTGGCAAGTTTCACTTGCCTAGCACCGGGGATGACGATCACGAAGGTTCGTCTCGCGGATGCTATTCTACGGGGAAGTCGCTGTTATGGAGAAACAATAATCAAACAACATGAAATTTTATTAGGGTTCCACAAAACACAACGGGTTATGAAAACATCAAGAGATCGATTTCTTACCGTGAGGAAGCGGAAGAAACACTCCGGAGAACCTAAGGACCAGATCTGGAAATGAATGGAGAAGTTTGGAGAACTAGGGTTTTTAGGGGATTTTGGGGGTTTGATGGAGATTTGAGGGAGATGAGGGGTAGAATGTGTTGAGGGATGGTTTGGATGATGGAGGATGAGCTTGGAATGGAGGAATAAGGGTTTGAGGAAGATGGGGGCTCAATGGGGGAGAAACTAGGGTTTTTGGTCGTGAGGGAGAAGAAGAAATCGTTTGGGAGGGGTTTAAATAGGATGGGCTGGCGGCTGCCCAGAAATTAGGGTTTTAACACATATTAGTTTGTCAAAGAGCAACCACTGACCGACTAGTTTGGAAACTAGTCGGTCGGTCGACCAACGCAGACCGAGTAAGTGTAAATAGTAACTCGACTGTACAGAAGAACCAAGAATTAGTCGGTCTGAGTACAAAACTTAACCGACTAGTTTAACAACTAGTCGGTCGAAAGATGAACTTAGACCGACTAAGAATGAACAGTACTGATACTAAAATTTAGATGACGTGTTAGTCGGTTAAAGAAGCATTGCTGACCGACTAGTTTGCAACCTAGTCGGTCAACCAACGTTCTTAGACCGACTAACGATAAACAGTAACTCCTGAGAAATTTAGAAAGCCAACTAGTCGGTTCAAGAAGGATTGCCGACCGACTGGATCGTCATCTAGTCGGTCAGTGCCCCTTCTTACACCGGCTAATAAGCACCAAAAGTTCCGATACGGAGCGCGGAGCTCCGGGATCGATTCCTAAGACTCCTAGGCTTGATCTAACAGTAAGATACGACCGTTATGAAGCCCTTCACGAATGTCTTACTCCGAAATCGACGATCCTAAGGAAGAAACGAGAAAACACGACGAAACGATCGAAAATGAAAGCTACGGAGACGAAAACCACACAAAAGGAGAAAATCCACCAAAACGTATATTATATTATAATAAATCCAGATACAAGAAAACCAGTCGTTACATCAAGGAACGAAGCAATGTTAGTAGCTCAACGCTACTAGAAAAGAAGAAGGTATCGATGTCAAAGAATAATTTGCTCTGGTAGCTCGGTTACAAGCTATTAGATTATTACTGTAGAGAGATGATGCCCTCGAGGCTATTTATCTCTGTGTGAATAGCACAAACATCTTGTTCGAAATAACAGTAAACTATTTGGTAATAATTTATCTAAGTTATATTATAATGTAGTTAACATTAGATATTAACTTACGTAAAGTCCTGAGACTTTATGCAAGGTCAAACAGGTATCGAGATGAGTATCTCAAACATGGAGAAATGTTTGACCGTCTGTAGCATAAGTCTAAAACGGTTCATGGTCGTAGATGTTTTGAGACAAGTATATCGAAACATCGAATAGACCATTATGTCTTAGTCTTCACCATTTAGCGGTGGCGATGATCTTATGATCGTTTAACTTGGCGAAGTCGAAGACGAGACACAGGTGCTCATTAGAGAATGAGTTCACTGAACGATCCACAAGAGTTATCATAAGGTTATATTGACCAATCTGTCAATGATAACTCTCAGTGATGATAGGCTAGTTGGTCTTTTGACTTGAGGTCATTTTACAAACCTGTGCATGAACAGAGCCACTTAGATCACTGACCTAGCTTCGAGGGTAGGCATGTCGAAAGGTCTTTGATTGGGTGTCACTTGAAGCATACGAGGAGAGTAATGACTAAGAGAGGATTCGTCTCTCCCGGGCAATGTGAGTTAGTGTCGTAGAGTTAGTTCGGTCTTTAGTAAAATCTCTGATCAGAGTATGTTGGAAGAAGTCCAACATTAGTTAACTAAAGATCAATAGAAAGTTATCGGAGTCAAGTTATTGGGGTTGACAGTTTGACCGTACCCTAGACTTGATCTACACGACATAGTTTAGACGAAGAGACTATAACTGCAGAACTCATCACGGACATAGTCAGGGTGGTCCCGACAATACTCATGTCGATGAGTCAACCACATAATTATGATTCTGAAGCAGGGATGACAACCACTGCTCGTAGTCACTACCATATAGGGCTTCGAGCCCAACCTGTTGTAAGGGTCAGGCTATAGGGTCTCACACAGAGTGCGACCTTCATCTAGTAATAGGTAGAAATTAGTTTGGGAGAATATTTTGCATTTGATGCAAAGGAAGAGAAAATTGCATTTTGATGCAAATGATAATTTAAGCTTAGATAGGGACTATTTTGCATTTGATGCAAACCGGATTAAATGTGTCGTAAATAGTTTACGACAATATTTAATGAAATAAACGCAAGGAAAAGTTCATGGGTAAGATGGGAATGCCCCGGTCTAAACCCAGATTCGAACGACATCCAAATCAGACACCAAATGCTCAAGTTAGAGCCAAAACAGCCAAAGGGCAGCCCAATATGTTGGGTTAAACCCAACAGTGAAAACGGGCCAGCTAGGCGGGCACGTGACCGCGAAGGGGCATGCATCCCGCAGGAGCAGGCGGGCGCCCCGCCCGTTATGCAGGCGGGCGCCCATGCCCGCTGGCAGTGGGTGGGGCCCACCCGCCCTCTTTGGGCGCATCACGCGCTTCTGTGAGGGGCGTGCACTGCACATGCCCTTGAGGCACGTGCAGTGTATGTGGCTCTAGGTGCGTGCACTGCACGCAACTGGCGCGCGCGGTGGGCCCCACTGAACCCCAGGGTTCTGTGCAAATTTTTGACGGCTGCTTGTATTTGCGAAATACAATGTTTGAGCTGATCTTTGGATGATCAATTGGAGGGTCAAACGGACTAAGATTGACGAGCCGTTTTTTCCTATGCGTTCATCGTTGAACGCCCTTCGAATTGATAGATTGTATCAATCATGAAGATCAACGGTGAGGGAGTTAAAATTCACGGAAGTTTAGCATTTGTTAAAGGCAAACTAAATTGAATTGAGTAACTCCAAATTTATTCCCACATCGAATTTTGAGTAAAGGGGAGCAGTCCGCCGCTTATATAAATAGGGGTCTGCTCCCCTCCACAAAAGTTGTCCCAAGCTCCAGATCTGAGCGGATCCCGTAAATGTTGGAGCACGCTCGGATCTAGGCTTAAATTAATAGTCTTCTTCTCACTATATTTCTGCCTTACTCCTAAAGGGCTCTAGCAAAGCCACGAAGGAGTTCGGATTCGGATCCGAAATCTTAGCGAAGGCTTTCACTCGTGTGGAACTTTCTTTAGCGTGTGGTTGGCTCGGCGACACGAGGATTGCTCGCCTCGGGATGCGGGGTGGTTCGAGGAGCGGCTCGGTGTGGGACGGGGATCGGCTCGGAAGACGGTGCGGTACATCTTGCCCGCCCTAGGGTTGAGATTCCGGGTATGTTTTTAGAAGCTTTCGTTTTTATTATTCGCAGTAGTTTAGATCCCTCTTGGGGTGGTCAGATCCACCCCGAGTTGGCAGAGATCCTGGCTAAGGATCTTGTTCCCTTGGGCTGCATGTTAATTAGATTATCATAATTTTAATTTCCGCTGCATATTTTTTTCGTGTTCCGTCCGACTTAGGACGGGCACGGATTTGTGTCCTAAGGGTCTGCCAAAACCCAACAGTGGTATTAGTGCCATGTCTCTATGTTTGACGTGCGTTTATATTTTATATATTCACGCACGTCTTCTCCGTTATTTTTTGTTATTTTTCGGTGTTTTGTATCCATTCCCTCGTGATTTATAGTTTTCTTTCACGTCTTTGTGTTTTGTGCCAATGCAGGAGAATAAAAGCATTGGGGACATATAAAGAAGATATCATGAGTTCCCGGAGCAACGGGAGGTGTCACGCGTGATCCCGAGGGTCAACCGGTAAAGAAATCCATGTATCAGCCCTCAACCGATCGGTTGGACACAGCCAACCGATCGGTTGGTGCACCCGTATCCGACTCGGACAGAAGCAGCAGAAGAGGAGCAGCCAACCGATCGGTTCAGCGATTGGGTGAATCCGTCAGTGCTCTCTGCTTTTGGAGCTAAATTCCAACCGATCGGGTTACATCTCACCCGATCGATTCATCTGTAGCTGAGATTCACAAATAACGACCCGAAGACTCAATCGGTCGCTTCAACCGACCGGTTGATGTATCTCTGGAGTTGAAGACCAAAATGACTAGCGGTTCACCCGATCGGTTCATGTATCAACCGATCGGGTGGCCGCATTTTCTATATATATTGACCTAGGTTTTCCCAGAGCGGATCCCTATTGTATTTTCTGTCTTTTTGGGATTTGTGACGGCTCGGAATTTATTTTATCTTGTAAGTTTTCTGATTGTTCTGGAACTTTAATATTGCATTAATACTATTGCTAGCTTCATAGTTCTATTGTCTGATTTTGATTTCAATGGTTGAATTTTATTGTGATGCTATTTTCGTCATGAATTGTGAGTAGTTCCCCAATCTAGGGCATTGGTGTAAACCCCTTCGTGGGTTCTCCATAGAACGACCATAAGATTAGGGTTTCGATAGGATTTAGGAATGTAGATGGTTACGCGGGGTGTTTTATTGTCACTAGCGGGAGAAAGACCGCCTTTGACCATCGAGTCAATGGGAAATAAAACTGGCGTTTGATCCCATAACCACAGCTTACACTCCTAGCGTAGACATTGAATCCTAGCGCGTGGGAACGGCAGGATGAAATATTGGGAGCAATCGTTGCGAGCTTAGTGCTCACGGAGTCGGTCGGTGTTAATGGACGTGGGAATGCCCACCGACCGAACCCGGCTAGTCCTAGCGTATCATCCTGGGCATCGACCGGTATATCGGGCCCATGGGACGATAGCTATCACTTTTAGAGGCAACGTCTCACCACTTAACCCTAAAATCCAATCGTAATCCTATCCATCGGTCGTAATAGAGAGGGCAAATGATAGGGTGGAAACCAAAGTCCTGGGTTTCCTTTTATATCTTACATCCATCGTATTTCTATTTCGTGATAACCTACCGATTGATCGGGCTAGCTCACCCATCGGGTGATCCGGTTCCTTCTTGACAACGAGCACAACACACGTGATCACTCCATATTTTACACCTTTTTTTGCATGTTTGCATGCCATTTTGATCGCTCGAATCGTGTTTTTTACGATTTTTCGGCAATATTGCGATGCTTTTCATGATTTCTTGTTTTTGTCGAATTTCAGGAGATTTCGAGCGATTTGGAGTGATTCTGAGATGCACCCACCCTGGGATGTCACGAGTGACTCCTTTGAGGGGAATTTTGCTATTGGAGAGGAGTGGAAGAAGAAGGAACGTTGTAGGAGCGACGAGGGAGCAAAAATACGAAGATTGGGCATTTTGAGCATGTCACTCGACCGAGTGAAGGAGTCACTCGGCCGACCATCGAGAGCCCGCTCGGCCGGCCAGATCGGACACGCAGAATATAGATTTTCAGCGTGCACTCGGCCGAGCATCGCCAGCCCACTCGGCCGAACCACGGAGACACCACTCACCCGAGTGGCATCAAGACGACGGAAACAAAAAGTCCAGAGTTACTATAATTTGTCAGTCAATTCCTGAGTTCCGACTCAGCCGAGTGAAGAAGTCCCCTCGGCCGAAGCAAAGAAAGTCACTCGGCCGAGTGACTCCCGAGGAGCTGACCCCCAAAAGTCCGAAGTTACTAGAATTTGTCAGGGTTTGTCACTCGGCCGAATGACATTTGTCACTCGGCCGAGTGAGCCGCGCTGCCTGTAGCATAAATTGCGATTTTGAGGCTGCGCAGGGGCATTTTCGTCACAGTTTTTTGGGCGATTTTGGGGGGTATTTAACCCCAGTTTTTAACCTAGTTTAGAGAGCTTTTTTTCAGAACTTTTGGCAGCCTTTTTTTAGCTTACTTTTAGGAGATTAGATTGATCTTTTAAGGGAGAGAGAAAAGTGTTATTTTGTTGGATGCTATTGGTTCTTCATTGGTTTGTCTCTCTCTCTCTCTCTATCAAAAACTCCATTTTTATTGATATATTGAATATTGCAATGAATTCTAGTGATTTTATTTGTGAATTTCTATTGAATTTCATTAAGAATTGTGAGTAGTTTTATCGTCTTAGGGCGTAGGGATGAACCCTACGAACCCTATTTCTAATTTGTGAAGAATTGGTGAAACCATTGCTAAGATTGATCAGGGTTAGTTTGGGATTGATTTAATACGAATAGCTAGGGATTCATACCGATTGCGATTTGCAAGAGAATGGATCCCAACTCGATAGGAAGCCCTAGAAATTCGAATTGGGTTACAATTGGATTTCTCCAGAATCGGTTTGCAAGAGATTGGAGCGAAACTAGGGTTTTCGATTGCAATTCTATACCAATACCCGTTTGCAAGAGATTGGACGGGTAGGAACTATCCCAACCTAGGCCGTATCTCGAGTTTGCACGAGAGTGGGCTCGAGATACGATTGAACGATGATGATGTTCTTCACGCTAGCTTGCCTAAGTTAGGGTTTGAGATTGGACCCTACCCTAGGTTTGCTATAGACCGGTAATAGCGCGAGAGCGTGAGCTTGGTTCTACATTTAGTTGCAACTAGTTCACCTGAATTTCAAGTCTAGCAATTGTGAAACTAACGAATCACAATGACGAGATACGGTTTGTAGCGGGGATTCCCTTCCCCTTGGCGTCATTATTTATTTGATATTCCTTTTATACAATTGAACGACTGTGACAGCTTTATTGCAAACATTTCTCGACTGTTCTTTATAGCCAGGTGAGTTGAAGAAGACACTGTCATTTGGCCTCCTCATGTTCGATACCCGCTCGCCGCTACACCGTGCGCTTGCGATAAGACTAGCGAGTCGCGTGCCCCGGTTGCGTTTTCGCACCTTCGGGGTTCCGATCAAGTTTTTGGGGCCGTTGCCGGGGATGCAATAGTGTTTGATTCTACCTACCTAGCTATTTTTCTTTTTTTGTTCTATTATTTCTATTTTTATTTTACCCTTCCTTTGTGCTAACTATTTCTTTGAAACTCTGTTCTCCCTTGCATATACACGAGATCCTCGGCGAACCCCGAAGAAATACTATACGATCTGGAGATCGAGCATACATTGAGGAGAATCCGAGCGGAGAGGAGACTCGATACGGAAGGGAATTTTATGACCCATTCTGAGACACCCGAAGAATTGGCGGAGCGAATGACGAGGATCATTTCCATTAGAGATAGGCTTCGGCCTAAAACTTCTTCCACGACCTCAACCATATCTATGCCGGAGTTGGCGGCCGACAAAAATTTCGAATTGAAGACCGGATTGGTAGTTCTGATGCAACAAGATCCTTTTCATGGGAACTCCCATGAAAACCCTCATTACCACATCCAGCTCTTCCTATCAAAATGTGCCACCTTCCAAATGCCGGGCGTCTCCATAGATGCTATCAGATTGCGCCTCTTCCCCTTCACACTCAAGGACAAGGCCTTATATTGGTTGAGGACGTAAGCTGAAGGAATCTTCACCACTTGGGATGAATTGACGAGTGCCTTCGTCGACAAATTTTACCCGCCCTCCAAGACGGTGAAAATAAGAAGTGCTCTCTTGTCCTTCAAGCAAGGACCACATGAGACTCTCTATGAGGCGTGGGAGTGCTTCAAGGACTTGCAACATCAATGCCCCCATCACAGCATTGAAGATTGGGAGATTGTCCAAAGTTTCTACAATGGACTCCAACCGGGCACAAAGCAGATTATTGATGCCACCGCAAATGGAGCCATTTTGTCAAAGACTCCCGATGAAGCTACGGCCTTGCTAGAGGAGATGGCCTCCAACAACCAACAATGGGGGGACGAGTGAGGACACTCTTCATCCTCCTTGAAGCCCACGAGTATTTACGAGGCCAAGGCCGTGGCGGAGCTTGCTAGCAAGTTTGACTCTCTCCACAAGGTAGCGGAGAGGTTGGAAAAATACATTACCGAGCCGCAAGGAGCCCCTACTACATCTGCACCGACAAATCATATGAGTGATTGGTAAGACCAATCCCAAGCCATGTATATAGGAAGAGAGCAAGGAGAAGGAGCTTTTGAGCAAATTCAGTATGTTGCGGGGAATTTCGGATATTGGGCCAACTCGGCCGCTAGAAACCATCCGGGTTTTTCTTATGCTAATAATGATGGTGCCTTGAACCCCCCGCCTCAACAACCTCCTCAAGCTCAGGCTCCACCACCACAACCGAATTATCAACCAAGGGGGCCACCGCAACTAAACTTCCCACAAAGGCAACAAGTGGGACCTTATAGGCCACCCGGGTATAATCAAGGGTGGAGAAATCCCAACCCTCTGCAAGCTCAACCGCGTTCAGATTTTAAAGTCAAGGTGGAGGAATTTATGGCGGAGTAGAGAAAGATTAACGCCACGTTGAAGGCAGGGCAAGATTCTCTCACCACTGTCGTCGCTCAAATTGGGGAGCAATTGCGTTGCTTAATAGAAATAACCAACAATTGCCGGCTCAACCCGAGCCAAATCCACGGGGCAACACCAGCCATATCAACGCGGTTATTGCGGTTACGACAAGGGGTGGGAAGGATACCACTCCCCCCATGACTCAAATCAAGGAACCCGTGGTGGAGATTTGTAACGACTGCTTTTCATGTATCTGGATTTAATATAATATAATATATGTTTTGGTGGATTTTCTCCTCTTGTGTGGTTTTCGTCTCCGTAGTTTTCATTTTCGATCGATTCGTCGTATTTTCTCGATTCTTCCTTAGGATTGTCGATTTCGAAGTATGTCACTCGTGACGAACTTCATAACGGTCGTATCTAACTATTAGATCAAGCCTAGGAGTCTTAGGAATCGATCCCGGGGCCCCATGCTCCGTATCGGAACTTTTCTGTGCTCATTAGCCGGTGTAAGAAGGGCCACCGACCGACTAGATGACGATCCAGTCGGTCGGCAATCCTTCTTGGACCGACTAGTTTGCTTTCTAAATTTCTCAGGAGTTACTGTTTATCGTTAGTCGGTCTAAGAACGTTGGTTGACCGACTAGGTTGCAAACTAGTCGGTCAGCAATGCTTCTTGAACCGACTAACTTATCATCCTATTTTTGTATCAGCTACTGTTTACTCTTAGTCGGTCTAAGAACGTTCATCGACCGACTAGATGCCAAACTAGTCGGTCATTACTTGTTCATGGACCGACTAACTCTAGAATCCTATTTTCGTTCAGGAGTTACTGTTTGCACTTAGTCGGTCTGCGTTGGTCGACCGACCGACTAGTTGCCAAACTAGTCGGTCAGTGGTTGCTCTTTGACCGACTAACCAGTGTTAAAACCCTAATTTCTGGGCAGCCGCCAGCCCAACCTATTTATACCCAACCCAAACGACTTCTTCTTCTCCAACACGACCCAAAACCCTAAAAACTTCCCCCTTCAGCCCCCATCTTCTTCCAAGCTTCATTTCTCCATTCCAAGCCCTAAATCCATCATCCAATCCATCCATTCACCCTATCTACCTCTCACCCTCCCCAAAATCTCATCGAAACCCATCAAAATCCCCAAATCCCCCAAAACCCTAGTTTCTCCAAACTTCCCCAATCCTTTCCAGATCTGGTCCTAGGGTTCCCCGGAGTGTTTCTTCCGCCACCTCTCGGTAAGAAATCGATCTACCGTTGTTTTTCTTATCCTATTGTAATTTTTATGAAACCCTAATAAAATATTTGTGTTTTGATGATTGTTCCCCATAACAGCGATTCCACGTAAGCTAGCATCCGCGGAAACGAACTTTCGTAACCGTCATCCCCGGTGATAGGCAAGTGAAACTTGCATCTCTTGGTTTAGGCCATGTCTTAGGCCATTTCCCTTGCTTTAGCGTAAAAGAGACTAAACGGTGAAAGGATAGCCGTTTAGACGCCATTGACCTAACTTGACAACGAAGCTTGGTCCGTCACCCTCATCATGCTCATATGTCACGTTTACTTTAAATTATCGGTACGCGAATATGTTCATATCATTGCATTTTGCCTGTCACGTTTAAATTCCATCAACGATACGCAATTATCTGTTCATGGCATTGCATAGTGATTATTTATCGTGATTGCGTAGCACACGCTACAATCCCATGTTTCCTGGCTCGTGTTCCAGAAGCGAGCCCTGTAGTTGGAAACCCCAACGCTCGAATGTCAACACACACTTATTTTCCTGGCTCGTGACCAGAAGCGAGCATAATGAGTTGGAAACCCCAACGCTCGTCACATGTGGGTGGGGTAAGAGATAAGCGGACTGAGCCCGAGTGGCTTGATCAGCCACTCCGGCCAGCAGGTGAAATCTCTAGTGTTTCAGTGTTGATAGTGATAGAGATAAACGAGCTGGCCAGTAAGTGGACTCTCTATGCACTAAGTGTTAAGTGTTAAGTGTTAAGTGTTAAGTGTTAAGTGTTAAGTGTTAAGTGTTAAGTGCTAAGTGATAAGTGATAAGTGATAAGTGATTAGTGATTAGTGAATTGGTAGCTTTAGCTACACCATGCATGCTTGTCACTCTTTCAGACTGTTGCATCATATTCAACTGTCATGCCATTGTTTAACAATTAAATGCTAGGTTGTTAGTCACTTTCAGTTTCCTTGCCTAAGTATTTTTAGACTTGCTGACATGTGCCCCTCTCTCTTTTGGGTGACGCATGTTAGACCTTGAGCCTGAGTTGCCAGCTGAGGGTGAGGTGGTTGCGGACGCCGAGCTTGAGCCCGTGTTGGACGGGGAGTACGTGGACACTGGGGACCAGTCCTAGTGTCTCCGTTGTGTTTTATTTTTGTTAGACAGTTGTTTTGTTATCGGTGCGTGGCACCTATACTTATTTTTGTCGTTGCTTTTGTTTGGCCTTGTTCTGGGCCCTTAGACTCTTTCTTTTAGCCCGGTGGCTTTTCTGTGATGTTGGATATTTTGTGGACAAACTTTGGGATTGGTATTTCATATCCGTCTCATACTATTATTATTGTTGTTGTTGTTTCGATTGCAATTACAGGGATCTGCTTATACTAAATTGACGCTTATCGGGTTTGGGGCTTCACCGCTCCACTCCCGTGCGGACCTTTTCACGTCTCGCCTCCATTTTAGGGAAGCGGGTCGTGACAGGTTTTAGTGGTGGCCCATGCAGGTCTCCTCTGTAATTACGATTATCGGGATAACAATAATAATGCAAGATTGTCCAACAAATAAGTTCGACATCTGAGCCCTAAGCTGTGAGTCTAATTGTTTCGTTTTCTACGTCATTAGATGGCAGGAAGGCGAATCACCCGTGGTGGTGGTAGTGGTGCGCCCCCTCATGACGAGGAGCCTGAGCGGGAGCCCACTAATGGAGAGATGATGCAGATGATATTGCAGATGATGCAAGTTCAGCAGGGTGTGCTTCTGCAGGTGTAGAATGCTCCGGTGACTCGAGCTGTTCAGGTGGTGGAAGCCCCTCGCCCTGAGCCCGGGGCGAAGCAGTTCCGAGAGCTGGGTCCTGCGTATTTTGATGGAACCGAAGGTCCACTAGCTGCTGATGAATGGATGAGGAATATCGAGGACAATCTGAAGATGTCCAAGGTTAACGAAGTTAGTTGGGTTGACTTGGCGAAGCGCCAGCTGAAGGATAACGCCAGGAATTGGTGGGATGCTGAAGAAAAGATGTTGGTAGAGCCGATCGTCTGGGCTACCTTCAAGGCCAGATTTGATGGTGAGTTCTTCCCGAAGGCTGCCAGGGAAGAGATGCTGCAGCGTTTTATCGATCTGAAGCAGGGGAACTCGTCGGTGGACATGTACCACCAGGAGTTCATGAGGTTGAGTCGGTTTGCACCAAAGATGGTGCAGGACGCTGAGGAGAGAGCTCAGAGGTTTCTGCAGGGGCTTGCTTCAGAGCTCCAGAGCTTTGTGACCTCTTCTGACCCGGAATCTTATCAGAAGGTTTTGGTCGCTGCCAAGAGGCAGGAGCTGCTAGTGAACCAGAGGAAGGGGTCTGTTGTTGGTGCTGTGAGGAGGCCTGTGGAGCAGGCGAGAGCTGTGGTTAGGCCTGGATTCAGGCCGAACCCACCTGTTCAGTTTAAGAGGCCAGGAGGGCCTGTTCGGAGGACTTGCCATTTTTGTGGCATGGAGGGCCATGTCAAGGAATCATGTAGGAAGTTCTTGGGGCAATGTATTATCTGTGGAGATCCCGCCCATGCTATCCGGGAGTGCCCGAGGTTGAGGCAACCTTGGAGGACACCTATTGCTGCCCCGCCATTGCAGCAGAGAGCCCCGGTGCCCGCTGGTCGTGGGGTGCCCCTCGTTCCGCAGGGGCAGGCTTTTCGGCAGGCCGCTCCGCCGAGGAGGCAGGCATTTCTGATGACTGAGGAGGAGGTTTTGGCCATGGATGAGGTCATTGCAGGTAACTTTCGATCTAGATTGTTCCTTCCTTAATTAATTGATTGTTAAATTATGTGAATGCTCGTGTATGGTGTTGCTAGAATAAGATTTGATCGATTAGACTGTTTGTTAGGTGTGGTTTTGGTTTGCACGTTCCCTGCCCGAGTCCTCTTTGACTCAGGTGCGTCAATGTGCATTTTGGCCCAGAGCTTCGTGGAGAAGCATTCCTTGTCGACGTCCCCTCTCTCCCAGAGTTGGAATATCGTCACAGGGAATGGAGTAGTCACGGTGCATCGTGGGTGCAGTCCTTGCTCTGTGGTGGTTTGTGGACATGAGCTTTATGCTGATTTTATTGTCCACAACATCACCAACTACGATGCGGTCTTTGGGATGGATTGGCTTGCGAGCTTCTATGCTACGATCGACTGCAGGAGGAAGAAGGTGGTGTTCAAGATTCCCGGACATCCAGTGTTTGAGTTCAGTCGTGGTAGCAGTTCGCTTGGTCCTGTCAGATTTCGGGCCAGGCCGGTGGAGGCTGTGGCTATGCAGATGGAGCTGGAGTGGCCAGCTGTGGTGCGAGATTTTGGTGACGTCTTCCCCAAGGAGATGTCTGGTTTGCCGCCTGATCGAGCTTTGGAATTTTCTATCGATCTTGTTCCAAGTGCGCAGCCGATTTCGAAGGCACCGTATCGTATGGCCCCTGCTGAGTTGGAAGAGTTGCGGAAGCAGTTGGATGAGCTGTTGCTGAAGGGTTATATTAATCCTAGTGTGTCTCCGTGGGGAGCACCGGTGTTGCTGGTTAAGAAGAAGGATGGTTCGCGTCGTATGTGCGTGGACTATCGGGGATTGAATGCGGTGACCGTTAAGAATAAATACCCGTTGCCTCGCATTGATGATATTTTTGATCAGCTTGGAGGTTCGAGGGTGTTTTCTAAGTTGGATTTGAGGAGTGGTTACCATCAGTTGAAGGTGAAGAAGGATGATGTTCCGAAGACAGCTTTCAGGACGAAGTATGGACACTATGAGTTTGTGGTTATGCCCTTCGGCGTAACTAACGCGCCCGCAGTTTTCATGAATCTGATGAACCTGATTTTCTACGACTTTTTGGATAAGTTTGTCGTTATCTTTATCGACGACATACTGATCTATTCGAAGTCGGAGGAAGAGCATGCCTCGCACTTAAGGATGGTGTTGGAGATTTTGAGGAAGCATCGGTTGTATGCTAAGTTTTCGAAGTGCGAGTTTTGGCTGGAACGAGTTGCTTTTCTCGGGCATGTGGTGACTGGAGATGGTATTTCAGTGGATCCCGAGAAGATTCGGGCCATCAGGGAGTGGCATGTTCCGTCGTCTGCGTTCGAGATTCGGAGTTTCCTTGGACTTGCTGGTTACTATCGGCGATTCATTAAGGACTTTTCTCGTATTGCTGAGCCGATGACCAGGTTGACGCGGAAGGATGTTGCTTATGTTTGGTCGGGTGATTGTGAGAGTGCTTTTGGTATTCTGAAGGAGAGGTTGACGAGTGCCCCTATTCTTGTCGTGCCTGACCGCAGCGGTGGATTTGAGATCTTTTGCGATGCTTCTGGCAAGGGTCTCGGTTGTGTGTTGCATCAGCACAGGCATGTTGTGGCGTATGCGTCTCGTCAGCTTAAGGTTCATGAGAAGAATTACCCGACGCATGATTTGGAGTTGGCTGCCGTTGTGTTTGCTCTTAAGATTTGGAGGCACTTCTTGCTGAGTGAGAAAGTGAAGATTTTCACCGATCACAAAAGCTTGAAGTATATTTTCACGCAGAAGGAGCTCAACATGCGACAGCGTCGATGGTTGGAGCTTATGGCGGATTATGAGATTGATTTGCAGTATCACCCTGGCAAGGTGAATGTGGTTCCAGATGCTTTGAGTAGGCTTCCAACTGTGATGATTTTGACCTCGTAGTGGAGATTGCAGCATGATTGTTGCGAGTCTGGCGTGGAGATTGTTCTTCCTGGGGAGGCTTCTTCGTTGATGTACATGCAGGTACAGTCGACAATCGTGGAACAGATTAAGGCTGGCCAGGCTGAGGATCTGAAGCTGGTAAGGATTCGGGAGCAGGTGGAAGCCAGTCTGCGGACTGACTTTTTGATTCATGAGGATGGCTCGCTGAGGTTTGGAGCCAGGTTGTGTGTGCCTGCTGGGGATATTAGAGAGGAGTTGATGGTGGAGGCACACAGTTCGCCGTATTCTGTGCATCCTGGTGGCACCAAGATGTACCAGGATCTTCGTCTGAATTATTGGTGGCATGGTATGAAGAGGAGTGTGGCTCGGAGTGTAGCCAAGTGTTTGGTTTGCCAGCAAGTGAAGGCGGAGCATCAGCGTTCGGCCAGGTTGCTACAACCGCTTCCGATTCCGGAGTGGAAGTGGCAGCATATCACTATGGATTTCGTGACTGGACTACCTCGGAGTCCGAAGCAGAATGATGCGATTTGGGTGATCGTGGATCGGTTGACCAAATCTGCGCATTTTATTCCGTTCCGAGTGGGACAGTCCACTGAGGCGCTAGCAAGGAGATATATGGAGCTAAAATTCTTTTACTCTCCGTTTCTATTTCCTTTTCCTAGCTTAGATAGTGATGTAACGTGAATCGTGCAGGAGGTTATGCGGCTTCATGGAGTCCCCGTGAGTATCGTGTCGGACAGAGACACGAGGTTCACATCTCAGTTCTGGCAGAGTTTGCAGAAGAGCTTGGGTACGCGTCTGAGTTTCAGCACGGCGTACCATCCGCAGACGGATGGCCAGTCCGAGAGGACGATTCAGATTTTGGAAGACATGCTGAGGGCGTGCATGTTGGATTTCAAGGGTTCGTGGGAGGACCATCTGCATTTGGTGGAGTTTTCCTACAACAACAGCTTCCAGGCGAGTATTGGCATGGCGCCTTTCGCCGCTCTTTATGGGAGGAAATGTCGATCGCCATTGAGTTGGGATGACGTTGGAGATCGGGAGTTGTTGGGACCTGAGATGATTGTGGAGGCCGTGGATATCGTCAGGAATATTCGGGAGAGGTTAAGGATTGCTCAGGACCGTTTTAAGCATTGGGCGGATGCTAAACGTCGTCCTTTGGAGTTTCAGCAGGGCGACCATGTGTTCTTGAAGATTTCCCCGAATCGTGGTGTGATTCGTTTTGGGAAGCGTGGGAAGTTGAGCCCGCGATACATTGGACCGTTTGACGTTTTGGAGAGGGTTGGCGAGGTAGCTTATCGCTTGGCCTTGCCGCCGTCTTTGGAAGGAGTTCACAATGTTTTCCATGTGTCGCAGCTTTGTCGATACATTAGCGATCCGTCTCATGCGGTGGATTTTTCAGAGATTACCGTTCGCCCCGATATGACGTATGACCAGCATCCAGTGCAGATTCTGGACAGGCGTCAGAAATCACTTCGGAACAAGATTGTCAATCTTGTGAGGGTGATGTGGCGGCACGGTTCGCCTGGAGAGTCTACTTGGGAGAATGAGGATGAGATGCGAGAGCGATTCCCACTTTTGTTTCCGGACTCGTGAGTTTTTTGGAAATTCCGAGGACGGAATTTTTCTTAAGTTGGGGAGGATGTAACGACTGCTTTTCATGTATCTGGATTTAATATAATATAATATATGTTTTGGTGGATTTTCTCCTCTTGTGTGGTTTTCGTCTCCGTAGTTTTAATTTTCGATCGATTCGTCGTATTTTCTCGATTCTTTCTTAGGATTGTCGATTTCGAAGTATGTCACTCGTGACGAACTTCATAACGGTCGTATCTAACTATTAGATCAAGCCTAGGAGTCTTAGGAATCGATCCCGGGGCCCCGCGCTCCGTATCGGAACTTTTCTGTGCTCATTAGCCGGTGTAAGAAGGGCCACCGACCGACTAGATGACGATCCAGTCGGTCGGCAATCCTTCTTGGACCGACTAGTTTGCTTTCTAAATTTCTCAGGAGTTACTGTTTATCGTTAGTCGGTCTAAGAACGTTGGTTGACCGACTAGGTTGCAAACTAGTCGGTCAGCAATGCTTCTTGAACCGACTAACTTATCATCCTATTTTTGTATCAGCTACTGTTTACTCTTAGTCGGTCTAAGAACGTTCATCGACCGACTAGATGCCAAACTAGTCGGTCATTACTTGTTCATGGACCGACTAACTCTAGAATCCTATTTTCGTTCAGGAGTTACTGTTTGCACTTAGTCGGTCTGCGTTGGTCGACCGACCGACTAGTTGCCAAACTAGTCGGTCAGTGGTTGCTCTTTGACCGACTAACCAGTGTTAAAACCCTAATTTCTGGGCAGCCGCCAGCCCAACCTATTTATACCCAACCCAAACGACTTCTTCTTCTCCAACACGACCCAAAACCCTAAAAACTTCCCCCTTCAGCCCCCATCTTCCTCCAAGCTTCATTTCTCCATTCCAAGCCCTAAATCCATCATCCAATCCATCCATTCACCCTATCTACCTCTCACCCTCCCCAAAATCTCATCGAAACCAATCAAAATCCCCAAATCCCCCAAAACCCTAGTTTCTCCAAACTTCCCCAATCCTTTCCAGATCTGGTCCTAGGGTTCCCCGGAGTGTTTCTTCCGCCACCTCTCGGTAAGAAATCGATCTACCGTTGTTTTTCTTATCCTATTGTAATTTTTATGAAACCCTAATAAAATACTTGTGTTTTGATGATTGTTCCCCATAACAGCGATTCCACGTAAGCTAGCATCCGCGGAAATGAACTTTCGTAACCGTCATCCCCGGTGATAGGCAAGTGAAACTTGCATCTCTTGGTTTAGGCCATGTCTTAGGCCATTTCCCTTGCTTTAGCGTAAAAGAGACTAAACGGTGAAAGGATAGCCGTTTAGACGCCATTGACCTAACTTGACAACGAAGCTTGGTCCGTCACCCTCATCATGCTCATATGTCACGTTTACTTTAAATTATAGGTACGCGAATATGTTCATATCATTGCATTTTGCCTGTCACGTTTAAATTCCATCAACGATACGCAATTATCTGTTCATGGCATTGCATAGTGATTATTTATTGTGATTGCGTAGCACACGCTACAATCCCATGTTTCCTGGCTCGTGTTCCAGAAGCGAGCCCTGTAGTTGGAAACCCCAACGCTCGAATGTCAACACACACTTATTTTCCTGGCTCGTGACCAGAAGCGAGCATAATGAGTTGGAAACCCCAACGCTCGTCACATGTGGGTGGGGTAAGAGATAAGCAGACTGAGCCCGAGTGGCTTGATCAGCCACTCCGGCCAGCAGGTGAAATCTCTAGTGTGTCAGTGTTGATAGTGATAGAGATAAACGAGCTGGCCAGTAAGTGGACTCTCTATGCACTAAGTGTTAAGTGTTAAGTGTTAAGTGTTAAGTGTTAAGTGTTAAGTGTTAAGTGATAAGTGATAAGTGATAAGTGATAAGTGATAAGTGATTAGTGATTAGTGAATTGGTAGCTTTAGCTACACCATGCATTCTTGTCACTCTTTCAGACTGTTGCATCATATTCAACTGTTATGCCATTGTTTAACAATTAAATGCTAGGTTGTTAGTCACTTTCAGTTTCCTTGCCCAAGTCTTTTTAGACTTGCTGACATGTGCCCCTCTCTCTTTTGGGTGACGCATGTTAGACCTTGAGTCTGAGTTGCCAGCTGAGGGTGAGGTGGTTGCGGACGCCGAGCTTGAGCCCGTGTTGGACGGGGAGTACGTGGACACTGGGGACCAGTCCTAGTGTCTCCGTTGTGTTTTATTTTTGTTAGACAGTTGTTTTGTTATCGGTGCGTGGCACCTATACTTATTTTTGTCGTTGCTTTTGTTTGGCCTTGTTCTGGGCCCTTAGACTCTTTCTTTTAGCCCGGTGGCTTTTCTGTGATGTTGGATATTTTGTGGACAAACTTTGGGATTGGTATTTCATATCCGTTTCATACTATTATTATTGTTGTTGTTGTTTCGATTGCAATTACAGGGACCTGCTTATACTAAATTGACGCTTATCGGGTTTGGGGCTTCACCGCTCCACTCCCGTGCGGACCTTTTCACGTCTCGCCTCCATTTTAGGGAAGCGGGTCGTGACAAGATTCTAGAAGAAAGCGAGCCGACAATTTAGGTGGAAAAGGAGAAGGAGCTCCAAGAAGGAGCAAAATCTAGAGTGGAAGAACCCATTGATGAGCGCTGATTCATGCCACCGGTGTCTTTCCCTCAACGGCTAGCTAGAGCCAAGATCGAGAAGAGGCTAGCCAAGTTCCTCGAATACTTGAGAGGGGTGAGCCTCAATATCCCTTTTCTTGATGCCTTAGTGGAAATCCCGTCCTATGCGAAGTTCTTAAAGGACTTGATTACGGGAAGGAAAAGGAAGGAGAAGATCATGCTCACGGAACAAGGAACATGGTTCACTAGGAAGGAAAAGGAGCCTGCCAAATTTAAAGATCCCGGGAGTTTCCGGATTCCTTGCACACTCGGAGGCGTCCCCTTACAAAAAGCATTGGTTGATTTGGGCGCTAGTGTGAGCCTCATGCCTCTCACCATGTTCCGGAAGTTGAACACCGGCACGGATTTAAAGCCAACCGACATGAGGATTCAACTCGCGGACGGTCGGATTACAAGGCCGGTTGGGATCACGGAGAATATCCCACTCCAAGTTTTGGGAGGCATATGCTTGCCTTGTGATTTTGTGATCATGGACATCAAGGAAGAGGGTGACACATCGCTCATACTTGGACGCCCATTCCTCGCCACCGCCGGTGTAATCATCGACGTGCGGGAAGGGACTCTTACCTTGAATGTAGGCAACATTGAAGTCGAGCTCCATATACCAAAGGCTATGAAGCACATGCCGTATCATGAGGAGCTAGATTATTTGGACCTCCTTGATGAGGTCATTGAAGAGGCTATCCCCTACTCCATCGATGCGCTCCATGATGACGGCTTTGAAGAAAGCCAAGATTTGAGCGAAGAAGAGAAGATGGAGGACTCTCCCGATAGCTCCACGGCAAATGATGATGGCGACGCTGATGTCACGAGAATACGGGAGCTTTGCAAGCTCTCGACATTGAAGAATCCGAAGAAATCTCCACCGACTCGAAGATCGGTGTCACCGGTGAAGTCGAAGACCGGAACAAGCTCAAGCTTGGGGGAGCCATCCCCCAACATTGCTCATGATGAAGGGGCACTGAGGAAGGCCACACACCACCACGATCCAAATCCGAGCGGTCTTCCCGGCAAGTTCGACAGGTGCATCTCATATGCACCCAACATCAAGCATTAATTGAAAATCCAAAGTGGTCGAGCTCAAGACCTTAAAAGAGCGCTTGTCGGGAGGTAACCCGATGGTTTTTGCATTCTTTTTATTTTGGTTTTTATTTTTGTTTTAGACTTTATTAGTGTTTTGAGTCTTTTTGCCAATACAAATTATGACAACGGGTCTTAATTTCTATGACATGAGAGGAGAAAAGGAGATCTCTCACATGGAGGAAGATAGGGGCAAGGAAGAGCGCTACAGGAAGCGCTCAGGCCTTGGGAGGAGGAAGAAACCAATTGGAGGAAAAAAAAACAGAGAGTAGAGCGAAAACGGAGCCCCGAAGCAGAAAACAGCATGCCACTCGGCCGAGTATCATATGTGACTCGGCCGAGCAAAGGACCCCATTCGGTCGAGTGGGGCACCAACAAGGAAAGTCTGCTGAACCCAACTCTCTGTCTTTTTTGTGCAATTCGTATTAACTGTCACTCGACCGAGTACGTTTAGTCACTCGACCGAGGGAGACGGATACCCTCCTAACCTAAATATTGCCGAGTAGCTTGTGTCACTCGGCCGAACGAGTTTTCTCCCT
Source organism: Scilla litardierei (assembly GCA_030789695.1). Classification (NCBI taxonomy): domain Eukaryota; kingdom Viridiplantae; phylum Streptophyta; class Magnoliopsida; order Asparagales; family Asparagaceae; genus Scilla; species Scilla litardierei. The sequence goes on along the minus strand of JAULAV010002083.1, from coordinate 10,339 downwards.
TCGGCCGAGTGATCAGAAGCCACTCGACCGAGTCGTAAGTGGCGGGGAGAAATTTAAATTTTTTTTATCGTTACGTCACTCGGCCGAGCAACATCGTCATTCGGTCGAGTCGTAACTTCCCATATTTAAGTCGCAGCGGGCTCGGCGTGAATTTCAACGCAGCTAATCCCAATTTTCACTCGAGCCCCGTGACTGATCGTCTCCCCTAGCCCGCGACTATCACCCCCTCGCCCGATTCACCTCGCCGCCAGCGCCGATCGCCGCACCACCGCCGGCGATGACTCGGCCGGGCATCGCCGACCTCCGGCGACACCTCCCACCGCCAGCCGACCTCCGGCGATCCCCTGTTTAGCCCAAACGCCATTTTTCTCCCCATTTTAGACGATCCGTACGTCCATTGAGCCCCTAAACCAAATTAATTTGTTTATCTATCTATTATACCCCATCTCCCCCATGTATTTTGAATATTACCCACTGATATCGTTGTTTGTTTTGCAGGCTATCTTGGGGGAGCTTAGGGGAGCTTCAGGACGCGTTTTTAGCGTCGCGGAGGTGACGCACTTCGCACGCACTCGCTGATTTGCTCTCACGGTGTGTTCAGGTACACTCGCTCCTTTTATTGAGCACGCCGTACTATTTTTGTTGGGTGAGCACTCGCGGCACACATGCCGCCCCGCACTAGGCCACGCACGCGGGGAGCCTTTTCCAAGCGGAAGAGGACCGATGAGGCCGGTCCCTCTCACGCTAGGGAGGAATCCACTCCACCTAGTCCACCACCCCCCACACAGCCGCTTCCCGTCGATCCCATCCACGCACAGCCCATCCCCGTCGATCCTATCCCACCACCGGCTCCTGTTGTCGGGCCGCTGGGGATTACGTTCAGAGACGACGCACAACGCGTCCGATTTGAGCGTATCGCCTAGTGATCTATAGTGCCCTCTAGGTTCACACATCTAGCAGACCTTGACCACCTAGGGGTGCTAGAGGGGATGCTCACGTTGTATGACAACGTGGGTTGGCGCGATTTTTTGTCTGTGTCGGCAGACACCTTCATCCGTCCGACACTTGAGGTACTTAGCTCGATCGCCCGGACCCCTGGAGGGTGCACATTCCGCCTTATGGATCGAGAGTGCGAGGTCACTCTCGCCATGCTTCGTGCTTTCTTCCAGTGGCCCGATGTCCCCGTCCCTGACCGAGCCTACGCACCCACCCACATCCCACCGCCGTCGTTTGACACTTCCACGTTCTGGACACGTATCACGGGCTCCCACCAAGGCTTTGACCCTAGTAGGGCCAAGGCCTCGGCCATCCTACACCCCTGCATCCGCATAGCCCAGCGCCTCATGGAGACCACTTTCTTGGCGAGGCACGAGCCTGGGACGATGTTTACGCCTGAGCTCTATATGCTCTACGCGATGACTCGCCCCAGAGTTCTCGATAGGGATAGCGATGACCTGGTCCCCGCTGTAGAGATTGATATTTCTAGCTGGTTCTTAGACCGCATCATCATTTCGGTGGGCGCTTGCTCACCTATTTGCTGCGGTGGTCTGATTACTCTGCTAGCCCTGACGACCGGCGTGGACCTACCTGCTGACCTTAGACGAGCCCCGGGCCCCACTGCACTCTCGATAGACGTCATGGCCCAGATGAAGATGCTTCGTCCCCACGGCCAGCGGCACTGGGTGTGGTTGCACGGTCCTTTTAGTGCCGATTACATGATCCTCCCGAACCTCGCTCGGACACATATAGGACCGGCCCATGAGGATTGGATCCCAGTGATGGATCTCCTCATCCCAGCTGCCTACGTACTTGAGGCCGAGGGCACTGAGCAGGCACCCCCTGCACCCCTTGCACCTCCTACTGACCCCGTGATCCCTCAGCCCGAGCATGCACTTTCTGCACCTCCCGGCACTTCTGTGCCCACTTCTGCCAGTGTCGGGAGTACCCTTGCTGAGCCGTCCACCACGTCCGCCACCACCACAACCACCACAACCCCCACTACTGCTGTGCCTATCTCGGTTGAGCCTATTTCCTCACTTCTTCCCGAGCGTCCACCCACCATACTAGAGAGCCGCGAGCCTTCCTTTGCTGCCGTCGTGGGGCCCTGTCCGGTTTGCTGTCCGCTGGGGTGTTACCTTTTGACCCTTACACTTCCTCCCCAGTGGTCGACCCTTCTGTCTTCACCGCAGCTGTCCTATCCGAGAGTGTCGTGACGTCTGTCCCCACACCTGTGTCACAGACCTCTCTTGCTGCCTCGTAGCCGATTTTTTCTTCCACCACCACTGCTGCTGCCTCCTCGTCCCAGCCTGCGTCCCAGCCTCGCACTGAGGCTGGGCATCCACTAGTGAGCACATCACCTTTTCCACACCTACCGGCTGGACCGATTACTTACACTGCCCGTATCAGATAGCCCCGTCCTTCACAGCCTAGACCTGTTCGTCCCCCCCGCTCCACCACCCCCTGACGCTCTACTTCAGAGCCTCCGTGCTCTTGAGGGGGCGGTGAGTAGACTCAGAGGCGATTTTAGGGCTCTCTCTACCGCGGTCAGTTCCATGGAGTCCCGTGTTGCCATGCTTCCTGATATTCAGGCTTTCCTGAATCAGATAGTGGCGCGACTCCCTCCACTTCACCCACCCACCCAGCCAACACCTAGACCACCACCTCCACCACCACCTCCACCACAGGACGGAGACGGTGCATCATAACCAGCTTAGGCACACCCTTGATGCCATTGATCCTTTTTGTTGTTATGCTGCCCATTCTCTGCTGGTCCTGTCGTTATATTTTTTGCCCACCCCCCTCCTCCCCGCACTATTTTTGTCCCTATCTTGCTCACATCATTATATATTTTTTGGGAGCGAGGGAGAGTTAGTTTTGGTGACACATACCTGCATCGCTCCTATCTTTGCATGCATCATTCCCATCATCATATTTTCTTTTTATTTTTACCTTTTTTATCATGCATGCATCCTCACCTTCCCCACCCATTTCACGTCCCTCGGTGTGCCACACTTTGCACATTGAGGACACTGTGCACTTTAGCTTGGGGGAGTGAGTTCTCACACTTTTTGCTTTTATCACCTTTATTTTTAGTTTTATCACGTTTTTCCGCTTTTGCACCCATTTTTCATCATTTTTTCATTTTTTACCATGAATCACGTTTTTCTTATTTTCTTTGTGTGCTGCATTGTAAATATCTTTGCTTTTCTTTATCTTTATTTCTTTCATCTTTTGCTAGAGATGATTTTTCTGTGATGATGATGACGTGGAGTTAGCTTTTCTCTATATGCATGCTAATTTTGTCATGTCATAGCTCTTGTTTCTAATATCATATGCTATGATCTGTTTTGCATTTAGAAATAGTGACCCACTTCTTTTTCCGTATGAAAATGGATGAAATTCTATTATTAGCTGATGTCTGATGATTCATATGTATGTTATCATAGAAAACACACCAAGATTCACGCATTGATGCTTATATCTGGAGTACTGCTTTCTTTTCTCATATCACTTCTTATTGTATGATTTGTACGCTTCACTTCAGGTTGATTGAATGTTTGCTAGCATTGATATATCTGGACTAGTTTCGCTTTTTGAGATTAATCTGAGTAGATTAAATTACCCTGCTAAAGTTGTCATGCACGTCTGTAACGACTGCTTTTCATGTATCTGGATTTTATATATTATAATATATGTTTTGGTGGATTTTCTCCTCTTGTGTGGTTTTCGTCTCCGTAGATTTCATTTTCGATCGATTCGTCTAGGATTGTCGATTTCGAAGTATGTCATTCGTGACGGACTTCATAACGGTCGTATCTAACTGTTAGATCAAGCCTAGGAGTCTTAGGAATCGATCCCGGGGCCCCGTGCTCCGTATCGGTACTTTTCTGTGCTCATTAGCCGGTGTAAGAAGGGCCACCGACCGACTAGATGACGATCCAGTCGGTCGGCAATCCTTCTTGGACCGACTAGTTAGCTTTCTAAATTTCTCAGGAGTTACTGTTTATCGTTAGTCGGTCTAAGAACGTTGGTTGACCGACTAGGTTGCAAACTAGTCGGTCAGCAATGCTTCTTGAACCGACTAACTCATCAAATTATTTTTGTATCAGTTACTGTTCACTCTTAGTCGGTCTAAGAACGTTCATCGACCGACTAGATGCCAAACCAGTCGGTCAGTACTTGTTCATGGACCGACTAACTCTAGAATCCTATTTTCGTTCAGGAGTTACTGTTTGCACTTAGTCGGTCTGCGTTGGTCGACCGACCGACTAGTTGCCAAACTAGTCGGTCAGTGGTTGCTCTTTGACCGACTAACCAGTGTCAAAACCCTAATTTCTGGGCAGCCGCCAGCCTAGCCTATTTAAACCCAACCCATTCGACTTCTTCTTCTCCAACACGACCCAAAACCCTAAAAACTTCCCCCTTCAGCCCCCATCTTCCTCCAAGCTCCATTTCTCCATTCCAAGCCCTAGAATCATCATCCAATCCATCCATCTACTCTATCTACCTCTCATCTTCCCCAAAATCTCACCAAAATCCATCAAATCCCCAAATCCCCCAAAAACCCTAGTTTCCCCAAACTCCCCCAATCTTTTCCAGATCTGATCCTAGGGTTCCCCGGAGTGTTCCTTCCGTCTCCTCTTGGTAAGAAATCGATTCCTCTATGTTTTCATAGTCTATTAGTATTTTTATGAAACCCTAATTAATTTCAAGTGTTTGGTGCTTGTTTCCCCCACAACAGCGTTTTCCCCCGTAGATAGCATCCGTGTGACGAAGTGATCGTAAATCCCCGGTGTTAGGCAAGTGAAACTTGCATCTCTTGATTTAGACCATGTCTTAGGCCATTTACCTTGCTTTAGCGTAAAAGAGACTAGACGGTGAAAGGATAGCCGTTTAGACGCCATTGACCTAGCTTGACAACGAAGCTTGGTCCGTCACCTTCATCATGCTTGTATGTCACGTTTACTTTCCATAAACGGTACGCGTATTAACTGTTCATGTCATCCATGCATCCTTAACTGTTATTGCATTTTAACTGTCACGTTTAATTTAATTAACGGTACGCGAATATGTTCATGTCATTGCATTTCGCCTGTCACGTTTAATTTAATTAACGGTATGCGAATTATCTGCTCATGTCATTGCATGCTTGAATACTCATCGTGATTGCGTAGCATCGCTACATACTAGTGTTACTTGTTCCGGCTAGGTGCACCCCTACGCCATACTTATCAAATACACTTTCTGGCTCGTGTTCCAGAAGACGAGCTCATCACAGCCTGCGGGCAATAGGGCACTCGTTGAGTGATCCCTTGTACTTGATACTTGAACACAGCCTGCGGGCAATAGGGCACTCGTTGAGTGATCCCTTGTACTTGTACTTGTTACTTGACATTACATGTCACAACAACCCCTTGCCGCTTGTACTATACTTTACCTTACTTGTTACTTGACATTACATGTCACCCCTACCGCTTGATACTAGCCACGTGTACTCACCTTTACCTTACTTGTTGCCACCGTACTTTACTTGCCATGCACCATGTTTTAATTGCTAGGTTGCTAGTTTACCATTATTCTCGTTTCCTTGCACAAGTCTTCTGACTTGCTGACATGTGCCCCTTTTCTCTTTTGGGTGACACATGTTAGAGCCCGAGCCTGAGTTACTTGTTGAGGACGAGGTGTTTGCTGACGTCGAGCCCGTACTTGTGTTTGACGGGGAGTACGTGGACACTGGGGACCAGTCCTAGTGTCTTCGTTGTGTTTTACTTTTATTAGACAGTCGTTTTGTTATCGGTGCGTAGCACCCATACTTTGTTGTTGTCGTTTCTTTTGTTGGCCTTGTTCTGGGCCTTTAGACTCTTTTCTTTTAGCCTGGTGGCTTTTCTGGATGTTGGACTTATTTTCTTGTTGGACAATGTTTGAGATGTGGAATTTTATTTCAGTTTCTCCTTTTATTATTATTGTTATTCTGTTGTGGTTACAGGGACCTGTTTATGTATTGTGGACGCTTATCGGGTTTGGGGCTTCACAGCTCCACTCCCGTGCGGACCTTTTCACGTCTCGCCTCCATTTTAGGGAAGCGGGTCGTGACAACGTCCTATAGAGTGAACTGAGAGATACATTTATTTCTTTCTCCACATATCTTGAACATTATTTCTCTATTTTAAATTCATTGGTGAATCTCCCATTAGCAATTCTATTATTGGCATTCCCCCGTCATTATATCCCATGCTCCAATTCCCCCAAAACCAAAAGAAAAAAAATACTTGTATATCCTTCTCTTTTGATTTGGGATCATTTGGGTATATATGTTATTGAGAAAAAATAAAACAAAAGAGAAAAAGAAAAAGAAAAAGAAAAAGATTTGAGAAAAAGAAAAAGAAAAGAGAAAAGAAGTTCGAAAACGATCCCATCTCATACCCTTTCTCTCTTTCTTCCCTCTTTTGCCCTTTTTTATTATTTCTTTGACTTTTGGAGCTTCATAAGAAACGGGGGATGTAAATATTGTTTTGTATATACCACCACGCTTATGGATAAGCTTAGGGGAGAGGATCCAATGATGTGTGAGAGAGTGGATACTTGACGGTGCATGACAACCTAGGCTAAGTGATATTTTATACTCGGTGAGATCGCTAAAGTTTCACGAAATCCAGAAATCTACGCTTAGCATTCATTTCATGAAAACCACACTTTTCTATTCTTACTACTCTTTTGTGTGATATCTCTTATACTCCTTATAGAAAGCATTCAATTGAAAAGTGTGTGATCTACGATATTGTATACCACTTTAGATGCTTCAGACGATGCTAATTCTAGAATTATTCCATTTTTCATGCTATATTGATATTCTTGGGTTTTCTATTTCAAATGCACATTTATACTATGATATCGAGATAAAAGTCTTTGACATGTGTTTGGTATTCGATGCGTGCTATATGAGTAAGCAAAACCCACGTCCTGAGAAAAATGATCTAGCAGCTTCCCTCTTCGTTTTCTATTTCGTTTTTCGTTTTGTTTTCATTTTCCACTTTTCCATCGTTTCTATTTTCTTTATCCACCGGTTTCGCTTTTTACTCATCTTCCTCGAGGAAGACTAAGAGGTAAGCTTGGGGGATTTTGATCACTCCATATTTTACACCTTTTTTCTGCATGTTTGCATGCCATTTTGATCGTTCGAATCGCGTTTTTTACAATTTTTCGGCAATATTGCGATGCTTTTCACGATTTCTTGTTTTTGTCGAATTTCAGGAGATTTCGAGCGATTTGGAGTGATTCAGAGATGCACCCAGTCCGAGATGTCACGAGTGACTCCTTCGAGGGGAATTTTGCTATTGGAGAGGAGTGGAAGCAGAAGGAACGTCGTAGGAGTGACGAGGGAGAAAAAATACGAAGATTGGGCATTTTGAGCATGTCACTCGGCCGAGTGAAGGAGTCACTCGGTCGACCATCGAGAGCCCGCTCGGCCGGCCAGATCGGACACGCAGAAGATAGATTTTCAGCGTGCACTCGGCCGAACATCGCCAGCCCACTCAGCCGAACCACGGAGACACCACTCGCCCGAGTGGCATCAAGACGACGGCAACAAAAAGTCCAGAGTTACTGTAATTTGTCAGTCGATTCCCGAGTTCCGACTCGGTTGAGTGAAGAAGTCCCCTCGGCCGAAGCAAAGAAAGTCACTCGACCGAGTGACTCCCGAGGAGGTGACCCCCAAAAGTCCGAAGTTACTGGAATTTGTCAGGGTTTGTCACTCGGTCGAATGACATTTGTCACTCGGTCGAGTGAGCCGCGCTACATGTAGCGTAAATTGCGATTTTGAGGCTGCACAGGGGCATTTTCGTCAGAGTTTTTTGGTCGATTTTGGGGGTATTTAACCCCAGTTTTTAACCTAGTATAGAGAGCTTTTTTAGAACTTTTGGCAGCCTTTTTTAGATTACTTTTAGGAGATTAGATTGAGCTTTTAGGGGAGAGAGAAAAGTGTTATTTTGTTGGATGCTATTGGTTCTTCATTGGTTTGTCTCTCTCTCTCTATCAAAAACTCCATTTTTATTGATATATTGAATATTGCAATGAATTCTAGTGATTTTATTTGTGAATTTCTATTGAATTCATTATGAATTGTGAGTAGTTTTATCGTCTTAGGGCGTAGGGATGAACCCTATGAACCCTATTTCTAATTTGTGATGAATTGGTGAAACCATTGCTAGGATTGATTAGGGTTAGTTTGGGATTGATTTAATACGAATAGCTAGGGATTCATACCGATTGGGATTTGCAAGAGATTAGATCCCAACTCGATCGGAAGCCCTAGAAATTCGAATTGGGTTACAATTGGATTTCTCCGGAATCGGTTTGCAAGAGATTGGACCGAAACTAGGGTTTTCGATTGCAATTCTATACCAATACCCGTTTGCAAGAGATTGGATGGGTATGAACTATCCCAACCTAGGTCGTATCTCGAGTTTGCACGAGAGTGGGCTCGAGATACGATGGAACGATGATGTTCTTCTTCACGCTAGCTTGCCTAGGTTAGGGTTTGCAAGAGATTGGACCATACCCTAGGTTTGCTATAGACCGACAATAGCGCGAGAGCGTGAGCTTGGTTCTACATTTAGTTGCAACTAGTTCACCTGAATTTCAAGTCTAGCAATTGTGAAACTAACGAATCACAATGACGAGATACGATTTGTAGCGGGGATTCCCTATCCCCTAGGCGTCTTTATTAATTTGATATTCCTTTTATGCAATTGAACGACTGTGACAGCTTTATTGCAAACATTTCTCGACTGTTCTTATAGCCAGGTGAGTTGAAGAAGACACTGTCATTTGGCCTCCTCGTGTTCGATACCCGCTCGCCGCTACACCGTGCGCTTGCGGTAAGACTAGCGAGTCGCGTGCCCGGTTGCGTTTTCGCACCTTCGGGGCTCCGATCAACACGCCTCCCTGAGTTCGACCCCCAAGCCACACTACAACACCGTGCACTTGCGGTTACAAATATTTAAATCTAGTATCCCCGATCTCACTACATATATTGCTAAATCTAGGGGACGTCAAGCTTTATGGCGCCGTTGCCGGGGAGGCAACGTGCTTGTTTATTTTAGGACCCTCCACACGATAATTTTCGCATTCTACATTTTTATTTTTATTTTTATTCTTTATTTTCTGTTATTTTTATCTGGCTTATACCATATGTGCTTTACGGGTGTTTCTTGATTTTTCATGCGCCGGAATACAAGAAGTCTCAACGACTTGATTCCTATAGATCCTGAGCTAAATGCCACTGTGTGGCATCTGAACACCGAGAGGAGAAGAAGGAAAGAAGCTGAAACCATGGGAGAAAATACCCCTCTGCAGAAGTCCCTGCTTGAATACTCGATGCCGTCCATCGGGTCCACGTCAAGCATCCAATGCCCAGCCATTACGGCAGAAAGTTTCGAATTAAAGCCATAATTGGTGACGTGAATCCAACAGAACCAATTTTCTGGGGCACCAATGGAGAGCCCGATTGAGCATCTGGACTCATTTTTAGAGAAGTGCGACACCTTCAGAATCAACGGTGTGTCGACTGAAGCAATCCGGCTCAAACTGTTTCCATTCTCTCTCAGAGATAAAGCCAAACAATGGCTAAAGGGGAAGGTCTCCAATACCTTCACAACTTGGGAGAAGCTGTCCAATGCCTTCTTGAACAAGTTCTTTCCCCTGGGAAAGACGATGAAACTGAGGAGCGAGATCTCCTCCTTCTCCCAAGGCAGCCACGAATCCTTGCATGAGGCATGGATGAGATATAAGGAGATGCAACGGAGATGCCCTCACCATGAGCTCCCCAAATGGCAGATCATTAATTTGTTCTACAATGGGTTGAGGGATGATCTGAAATCTTCAATGGATACCACGGCTGGAGGGTCCTTCATATCCAGGAACGAGGAAGATGCCGAAAACATTCTGGAGAACATGGCATCTAATAATGAAAGGTGTGCGATGAGCGCGCCACGCCCAGATCTGGAGGGATGCACAGAGTGGAAGAGGTCGACAAATTATCTAGTAAATTGGATTTTCTATCTACTCAGATCTCGGTATTTATGGTGGGAGCTGGAGGTGCCAACACCCAGCAAGTAGCAGCAGTGGAAGCTGAAGTCCTGAGAGACTTTGATGGTGGTGACATCTCACCACCGGTGGATCACGAGCGCTCTTTTTTATAACCCGACAGGTAATGCGCCCTATCCACCGAGGACTAGCTCAAATCCGGCGTATTCTCCCAATAACCGAAACCACCCGAGCCTGAGCTATAGGGCACCATACCAGCAGCCCCAGCAACCTCAGCAACAATTGTATCAGCCAC
>JAULAV010002082.1:0-56210 GCA_030789695.1 Scilla litardierei | reverse complement strand
AGTTGGTTGACCGTAGGAGTTTCCGTAGATTTTCCTAAGTCATAACCTAGGCGTATTTATGTTTTGATCATCCGACCAAATCCCTTGCCTAGATTCCCATGACCACCACGTTTCGATAATCGTTGATCCTTCGAAGATCCCCATTCGCATGGCTTAATTTCTTTTAAAGTTATTTTCGATTTCCCTTATTAAAGTTTCGTTAAGTTTAAATTTTGTTTTAAACCCGCTACGTATATACTTAAAATTTCTCACTTTTCGATTGAGTCAAATTCCTTGTAGATTTCGGAGTCTAATGGTTGTAATTATAATTGCTATCTCGTTACCATTTTCTTGTCTATATTTTCGCATTTCGGTTTAAAGACTCCAATACTATTTTAGAAAATTCGATATACCATTTTCTAACTATGAGATCCATTTTAATCGCATAACATACATACTTTAAAATCTTTTCCAAGCTAAATGGAATTTCAATTGTTATATGTATACTTATATCTCGTACTCTTTCGTTGACTTAAATTAATTTTTGAAATTCGAAAGTTTTGACGAGATTTTGATTACTGTTTTATAATGTTTTACAGCCTATACCTTTCATACCTATTTGAATATCTTGTCCCTTTTCATAGATCGATTTAAATATGAGCCGCGATTCTATTTTCCAAATTCGATTTATGAATTTTCCTTTCTTATTTATGCTATTGAAATGACTCGTCACGCTCCCTTAACATACTTTTCAAGTCACAGAAGATTTCAGCTTTCAACAAAATCAAAGTTATGTTCAAACATGTTCCCGACTACAGATTTTTAGAAAATTACGTTTCCGTAACCACTTCCCTTGTCCTCAATTCGCATGACCACCTCATTACAATTATCCTTGATCTTTCAAATGTTTTCTGTTGCAAATCTTGATTCTTCCAAAGTTATTTTCGAATGCTTTCCTTATTTGAAGTTTCACTCAATTTAAATTTGGTTCTAAACTTCTTTACATATGTCTCCCTAAATTTCGATGGAGTTAAAAATCGTTCTTGAATTTTGAAGACTTTTGGTCGTAATTTTGAAATTACTATCTTGTACTATTTTTCTAACAATGTACCTTTCGCATTTCGATTTTAAAACTTTATTACTATCCTGATGGTTCGATATACCGTCCTTTTTCCTAACTACAAATATTTATTTTAACCACTTATCTTGCATACCTTTAGGGGTATTTTTCCAAACTGAATGGACTTCAACTAATTTTTGTATATATCAATTATAGGTTCGTCGTACTCGTACTTCAAAAGTTTTTATACCAACACGTTCTTTTGGCAAATCCTTATTTCCCTAAAAGTATCTTCGATCTTCTTCTTTCGTTAAGTTTAAATTTGTTCGAAACACTTTTGATATATGTAAGGTTTCATGCTCCTTCGCCGACTTAAATTATTTATGTTTTTAAATATCGAAACTTGTGTTGAGATTTTTTAGATTAGAAGTTTATAATATTTTCTGCATATACTTTTGTATCGATATAAATGTCTTGTCCCTTTTCATATACCAATTTCATTCTGAACCGTATTTCTATTTTCCTAACTCGATTCATAATTTCTTTTCTTACTTGTGCCATTAAAATTTTATTCGAAAACATCTCGTGCTTACTCTTAATAAACTTTTCAAGTCCCTTTGGACTTCGGCTTTTAGCAAGTCGATTTTATGCTCAACATTTTCCATATTTCAGATTTTTGTTAAAAAAAAAAATTATTACTATTTCGAAATCATTACTGACTTAGACCCTTCATAAAACGGTTTAAAAGTTTTAATACTAACTTGATGAGTTTAAATATAATTTTCTCTTTCCATACTACTAAGATATTATCTTTCCATTCACCATACACACTTTTAAGATAATTTCTAAAATATGACTTCAATTATTTTTATATATCGGTACCACGTTCGTTTTGCTCGTACATTAAGATCTTGTATAAATCAATTTTGTTGGCAAATCCGGATTTCTCCAAAAGTATTTTCGATATGGTTTATTTGGGATTTCTCTTCAGTTTTAAGATTTGGAAAACCTTTAGCATGCGCTTAAATTCTCCACACTATACTGATCTAATTTCAATCTTCAAATCTCAAAACTTTTCCAAAATTTTTAGATTGCTGCCGCATAACATTTCTGACCTATGTTTTAATGTTCGAGTAAATGATTTCCTTTTTCCTCATGATGATTTTATATAAGCCAATAAACCACTTTTCCTCTTATTACGTATATTCGTCTCAAACTCGTTTTCAAACAAATTGTTTATCGACCTCTAAATAATTTTATACAAACGAGGACTCCGACTTTTTGAAGTACAACGGTCTTCGAATTCACGTATTTTAACTTATGTTGTTTACACTACCTTCTTTACGTATTCCTTAAGGGTATCATTGCATCATCTTTCCACCTAAACATTCACAGTCTTACCCTGATTCCCCTAACCAAATTTGGCTCCTTATCTTCGTCCTAGCTGAACCCATGTTTTTCGATCTTTCTATTCGTCATGATCTAGGTTCGGTTCTTTCTTATTGTCTAGCCCCTAGAGCTTGTCGTTGCCTGTGTCAACCTTGTTATCGTTTGGTGGGCCCATTAGTTAAGTGGTTATGTCGTCGTAGTGTTGATTTCGTGGTGTGTATATAGTGGTATGGGTGTTGGCATTTGTATGTTGTGTGTAGGTAATTTTCTGCTTGAGTATAATGTGATATACGTATGATAACAGAATGATAATTTTGATTGGTACTACTTGTTTTATGAGATGTCGTATGCGTGTATATCAGGAGGTATACCCGACTATTGCATCTCTTAAACTTGTATGTAGTTGATGTGTTGATATGGTAATTATAAATGGATGGATAAGGTGTGAAAATATGTGAGACGTGGATGTGTATGCCTTGGAGTGGTATGGGTATGTGTATGGATACTGTGTTACGCATATAAATGTCATGCTATGATTTGAGTCTCACTCAAGCTTGAGTGGGTATACTCTATGTACTTTGGTATAATTGTATGTGGTGGTGAATAGTGACAGATGATGTATGTATGGTGTTTGAGTTGTTTGTGCTTGGTTGTGTTACGCACAAGATTGTGGGTGGCTATACAAATATATAGTTATAGGACTATATGTGGGGTGAAAATATGGTGAAATATTTGCATGTATTTGAATGACAAAAAAATGTGAAATTATTTTCAAATAAGAGAGGCTTGGTTATTTTCTTATAGTAAGTAATAAGTGTTTATTGTTGTATAAACTAGTTATAACCCGTGCCCGCGGGCACGGTGCATTTAAGATTTTTTTCCGCGAAATCTTTGTCCCCTAAAAAATATTTTTACAGCCAAAATTTAAAAGAACAACAAATTAGCGTAAAGAAATTTAGCGGGCGCCTTCGGCGCGGATAGGTTGGTTAGACCTCTGCTTGACGCCGAAAAAACTCAACCCGCCTCTTTGAATGCACATTCGCTGTATTTTTTTGGGTCTCATTTTTTTGGGTCATTTTTGAATGAAGAGTATTAAGTGATGATGATGCCAATTTCAATAAGAAAAGCTTTTGTATTCTCCCAACAAATTTTCTCCCAACCTAAAAAAATTTTTCCCCCCAAAACTTGATGTGACATTGCCACATAGGACAAAGTTCAAAAACAGCTCTCAATTGTAATATAGATATATTGAATATGTATATGTGATTGAAATTCGTGTATGAAATTGATTGACTATAATTAGTATGAGTGTACTATGTGCGTGAAAATATGTGTGTAGTGGTAGTAATATTTGATTTCTAGTGCGTGTATATATAAGCACTCGAAATGAAAGTACTTGGTTGAATTTATGATGTGATATTGGTTGAGGGTAGTTACCCGAGCGACTATATATAAGTTAGAAAGTCCGAGGACGGACTTTATTCTAAGGTGGGTAGGATGTAACGACTGGTTTTTGTATGATTGGATTATCAGTGTGTTTTTCTTGTGATGGTGCATTCTCTCCTTGTGTGGTTTCCATTTCCATAGTTCTCGCTTTCATTCATCTCGTTGAGATTTCCTAGCTTTCGTTTTCATTCCTTTTGATGTGATCTTCTAGCTTCTTCCTTAGAATCATTGAACTCGGAGTAAGTCACTCGTGACGAGCTTCATATCGATCATATCTTAGCGATAGGTTGATCCTAGAAACCTTAGAATTCATCCCGGACCTTCGCGCTACATTTCGAGACTTTTCGTGCACGTTAGTTGGTTCAAGAAGATCAACCGACCGACTAGTTTCCAAACTAGTCGGCCAGGAAATCAACTGGAATCGACTAGTTCATTCAATCAATTATTCTGGAGTTACTGTTTACTCTTAGTCGGTCTAAGAACAACCATCGACCGACTAGATGCTAAACTAGTCGGTCAGGAATCCTTCTCAGACCGACTAACTCTCATTTCCATGATCTCTCTCAGAATTCAGCCTTTAGTCGGTCAATGAATACTCACCGACCGACTAGTTCTCAAACTAGTCAGTTGACAAGCCTTCACCGACCGACTAACTCATACTCTAGTTTTCCTGAGCGAGCTACTATTTACTCTTAGTCGGTCTGTGTTGATCAACCGACCGACTAGTTCCCAAGCTAGTCGGTCACCAATCCTTCTTTGACCGACTAATCAGCCCATGAAACCCTAGTTTTGCCCTAGCCGCCACACTTTTCTATAAATACGCCCCAAACGTTTTCTTCTTCTTCCTCATCACCCCAAACCCTAATTTCTCCCCCATTGAGCCCCCTTCTTCCCCAAACCATTGATCCTTCATCCCAAGCTCATCCATCATCATCCAAACCATCATTTCACATATCCTACCTCTCCTCAACCTCAAACCCTCATCAAATCCCCAAAAGCCTCATCCAAACACATTTCTCCAGATTTTCCCCATTTCCAGATCTGAGCCGGATCATTCTTCCGTCGCCGTAGTTCTCGTCGTCGTTCCTCCGCTTCTTCACGGGTAGTATTCTTCCTTTAATAATCTCATAACCCACACTTGATATTTGTGAAACCCTAATAAAATGGATCATTAAAAATCGTAGGGTTCGATTGTGAATACGGATTAGTTACCATTCTAATGTTGTTTTTCCATGACAGTGATCCATTCCCGTAGATAACAATTTGTGTGATGTGCCTTCGTTGATCGTTCTCCTCGGTGCCAGGCAAGTGAAACTTGCATCTCTTGATTTGGGCCATGTCTTAGGCCATTTCCCTTGCTTTAGCGTAAAAGAGACTAGACGGTGAAAGGATAGCCGTCTAGACGCCATTGACCTAGCTTGACAACGAAGCTTGGTCCGTCACCCTCATCATGCTTGTATGTCACGTTTAATTTCAATTAACGATACGCGTATTAACTGTTCATGTCATTCATGCATCTTTAACTGCCATGTTTAATTTAAATAAACGGTACGCGAATATTGTTCATGCCATTGCATTTTGCCTGTCATGTCTAATTTCAATAAACGGTACGCGAATATCTGTTCATGTCATTGCATTTTGCCTGTCACGTTTAATTTCTATTAACGGTACGCGAATATCTGCTCATGTCATTGCATACTTGTATACTCATCGTGATTGCGTAGCATCGCTACATACTAGTGCTACTTGTTCCGGCTAGGTGCACCCCTACGCCATACTTGTTAAATACACTTTCTGGCTCGTGTTCCAGAAGACGAGCTCAACACAGCCTGCGGGCAATAGGGCACTCGTTGAGTGATCCCTTGTATTTGATGCGTGAACACAGCCTGCGGGCAATAGGGCACTCTCTGAGTGATCCCTTGTACATGACTACAGCCTGCGGGCAATAGGGCATCCGTGTGTGGGTGATCCCTTGTACTTGTTACTTGACAATACATGTCACAACTACCACTTGTTACTTGATGTGTTCATTTGACGTGTTCATTTGACGTGTTCATTTGACGTGATTTACTTGACTTGTACTTGTCCGTGTTTAAACTTGCAAAACTTGTTATCCATGCCATACTTGCTACGTGCTACTTGTACTTCCCTTTACTTGTCACTTCCATGCTATATTTGCCATGTCATGCACCATACTTTAACTGCTAGGTTGCTAGTTTACCTTTCTTTCTGTTTCCTTGCACAAGTCTTTCCAGACTTGCTGACATGTGCCCCTCTCTCTTTTGGGTGTCACATGTTAGACCCAGAGCCAGAGCTTTGTTGCAGGGGATATGGTGTTGCTGATACTGATGTTTGCTGTGGAGGTGAGTGAACACCAGGGGCCCATATTGAAGACCGCTCGTGTTCACTTCTTTGTTTAGGTTTGCTGTTAGTTGTTGGTGCGTGGCACCTTTGTATGTATGTTATACCTTGTTGGCCATGTTGGGCCTTAGACTCTTTTTCCTTTAGACTGGTGGCTTTTCTGTGATATTGTAATTTGTTTATGGACATTTGGAGATTCAATAAAATGTCGTCTCATTTCCTTATTATCATCGTTGTTTCGTTTCTCTTTGCAAGGACCTGCCATAATAAGTGTTTTTTACGCTTATCAGACTTGGAGCTTCACAGCTTCAAGTTTGTGCGGACCTTCTCACGTCTCGCCTCCACATCATTGGGAAGCGGGGCGTGACATGCTGACTGCGGAACAGGCCACTCTCTGATGGCCCTGATCTTCTCGGGATCCACTGAAATACCATCTCCAGTCACCACATGCCCGAGAAAAGCAACTCTCTCCAGCCAAAACTCGCACTTCGAAAACTTAGCATACAGCCGATGCTTCCTCAAAATCTCCAACACCGACCTCAAGTGCGATGCATGCTCCTCCTTCGACTTTGAATAGATCAGAATTTCGTCGATTGTCACGCCCCGCTTCCCAAAAATATGGAGGCGAAGCGTGAGAAGGTCCGCTCAGACTTGAAGCAACAAAGCTGCAAGTCCGATAAGCGTCGATCAAGTTTAAAACTGCAGGTCCTTGCAACGCTAACGAAACAAAGATAATAATAATTAAATGGGACAAAAGAAATATCTCAGAATATCCATAAAATAAGTTTCCAACATCGCAGAAAAGCCACCAGGCTAAAAGAAAAAGTCTAAAGGCCCAAACATGGCCAACAAAAGTACAAAGTACAAAACAACGGTGCTACGCACCAATAACTAACAAAAGGCCTAAAACAACATAAAGCTCAACAAAACTCAAAGCATGGTCATCGGTGTCCACCAAAATCCTCCTGGGCAATCATGGACTCAGACTCAGCGTCAGCAACTCATCACGTACACAGCAACGGTCTCTGGCTCAGGTCTAACATGTGACACCCAAAAGAGCAAGGGGCACATGTCAGCAAGTCTACAAGAGACTTGTGCAAGGAAACTGAAAGTAAGGTGAACAACCTAGCAGTTCTAGCATGAATGCGATGACATGGCAGTTTAAAGTATGAGTGCAACAGGTAAGGTAAAGTAAAGTAAAGTACGAGCATGGCATGGCATTCACAAGACAAGTACAAGACAAGGAAAGTAAGCACCTCGTGCACAGAGATTCCGCCTTTTGGCTAGAGGGCTGATCGGGCCACTCCTAAGCTCAAGTGAACGTTTATCCCTACCCCCCCACGTGTGTCGAGCCAGGGCCTTACCCCCGAACACGGAATGCTCGCTTCTGGACCACGAGCCAGGAAGTGTGTAAACAAGTATGGCCTAGGGGTGCACCTAGCCAGGGACACGGAAACACGGATTTGTACAAGTATTTTGTAGCGTGTGCTACGATGCAACAATCAAGTTGGATGACATGTAAGATGCAATGCATGGCAGTTAAAAGTACGTACAGTTTAAGGAAAGTAAACGTGACAGTTTAGTATGCATGAACAACAAGTTTAAAGGGTTGGATCTAGCTTCGTTGTCAAGCTAGATCAATTAGGTGACGGATCTAGTTTCGTTGTCAAACTAGATCAAGTAGGCGTCTAGCCAGCTATCATTTCACTGACTAGTCTCTTTTACGCTAGGAACAAGAAAGTGGCCTAAAACATGGCCCTACACAAGAGTTGGCAAGTTTCACTTGCCTGCAAGTACGACATCTGAGCACACCGTCCAATAAGTCCAAAAATCACCATTATTCTACGTGCACAAGTCCACCGGCCTAAAGTCCATATTATTAATCTTCATTAGTGAATTTAAAACATTTAAAATACTTTGAAAATACTGGTTTTAGTCTTGATTAGCATGCATTGGGTTGGGGGTCCTAGGGGTGCAAAGCGTTACCTCAACACGACGCGAAAGCTACACCGGCGTCGGGTAGCGACACCGGGGGTTGGAATAATAGAACGCGCTCCAAGTCCTGATTCCAATATAGTTTCCTCGCTGGAAAGTTCAGAGCATCAACCCGGGCGACGATTCCAGATTCCAAAGCTCGCACGTGTGACGACGGGCTACGACGGGTCGCAACGTCGTGCACGGCGAATCGTCGGAGAGAAAGCACCTAGGTGGGGCCCACAGTAGTCCTAGGGACCTTTGGGGGACCCACAATAACTCTGGAGAACTTGGGGGGCCCTCGGTGGCAAGCGGTGCGACGGATGCGGGGTTGCGACGTATGGCCATCGGTCGTACCCCTCCAATGCGGGAGAATCCCTCGGTCGTGCGCTGAGAATGCGGGGCTGCGACGATTTGGTGTGCAGCGGCTGCGGGGCGAGGCTTGGTGCGAGGGTTCCTATCGGTCAGACCGGTCGGGCGCCTCGGTCAGACGCTTGGGCTGCAGCGGAGCGGGGGTTGCGATGCGGAGCGGTGGAGCGGGCCGGTCAGATCGATTGGTCCTCTCGGTCGGAGCGGGGTGCGAGCATTGCAAGGAGCGGCGGGCGACTGGGTGCGGAGCGGGCGCTTGAGCTCTTGGTCTGACCGAGAGCTCCCTTCGGTCGGTGCGGAAGAATTGAGCGGAGCGGCTGTGCAGCGATGCGGGCCAAGCTTGGTGCGGGGGCGGCCAGCGGTCGGAGCGGGGGAACGGAGCCCGTTCTCTCGGTCGTGCGGCTGCTGAACGTCGCAACGTTGCGACGAATCGTTGCAACGTCCAATTTCAAGTTTGAAAGAGGCTAGGGCTAATTTCTTGCGAAAATAGGTCTTCCTAGGGGTTGCTTATATAGTATAGATGGGTTGACTTGGTCTAGGGCTAAATCTAATAGGATTAGAAGTTTAAAAAGATTTAAAATTTGAAATTCAATTACTCCAACTCATCCAAGGGTTTGACCTGGTCCAAATGAGCTGGAAATTGGCTCAAAAATTCTTTAAAACGTTTAAAACTCAAATAAATTTTATTTGGCCGGAAATACTTTATAAATTAATTATTAAAAATAATATAAAACTTGTAAAAATTATAAAAGTGGTCAAATGAACTCCAAAAATTATAAAATAAATATCGGGGTGATCGTGATGACGAATGTGAGCTAACTAAGAATACGGATCTCAGATTCGACATCGGACGACGAAACTAAAAATAGAAACGTCTCCCGTCAAGAGTGAGAATCGTCACGTCTCATCGAGTAAGTTTAAATTGTGGGAAACGACTCGGGAAACGTCGTTCCAAATTAGTGCCACTATTTAATACTCTCAGAGACGTTCACAACGGCATTTCACACGAAAGTGCTCACAAACGAACAAAGTCTAAAACAAACACGTGCACGGACAAAAGCACGTGCACGAACAACGTACCACGAAAAGTGGTCGTTACATCGATAAAGATAGCGACAAACTTATCCAAAAAGTCGTAGAAAATCAGATTCATCAGATTCATGAAAACTGCGGGTGCGTTGGTTACACCGAAAGGCATAACCACAAACTCGTAGTGTCCATACTTCGTCCTGAATGCTGTCTTCGGAACATCTTCCTTCTTCACCTTCAGCTGATGATAACCACTCCTCAGATCCAACTTCAAAAACACCCTCGAACCTCCAATCTGATCAAAAATATCATTGATGCGAGGCAACATGTATTTTTTCTTGATGGTCACCGCATTTAACTCCCGATAGTCCACGCACATGCGACGCGAACCATCCTTCTTCTTCACCAGTAGCACCGGTACTCTCTACGGAGACACACTAGGATTGATATAACCCTTCTGCAAAAGCTCATCCAGCTGCTTCCGCAATTCCTCCAGCTCAGCGGGTGCCATACGATAAGGCGCCTTCGAAATCGGCTGCTCTCCCGGAACAAGATCAATAGAAAATTCCAGAGCTCGATCAGATGGCAATCCAGACATCTCCTCGGGGAAGACGTCATCAAAGTCCTGCACAACCGCTGGCCTCTTCAGCTCCATCTGCATAGCCACAAACTCCACCGGCCTGGCCCGAAACCTGACAGGACCAAGCGAACTGCTACCTCGGCTGAACTCTAATACTGGATGTCTGGGAATCTCGAACACCACCTTCTTCCTCCGACAGTCGATCGTAGCATAGAAGCTCGCAAGCCAATCAATACTATGGACCGCATCATAGTTGATGATGTCGTGGACAATGAAATCAGCGTAAAGCTCATGTCCACAAACCACCAACGGGCAAGAATTGCAACCAAGATGCACCAAGACCATGCCATTCCCTGTAACGATATTCCAACTCTTGGAAAGAGGGAACATCGACAAGGAATGCTTCTCCACGAAGCTCCGAGAAATAATGCACATCGATGCACCTGAGTCAAAGAGGACTCGTGAAGGAAATGTGCACACCATAATCACACCTACAAACAATCTAACAGTCAAACCCTAGTCTAGCAAACAATCATGTTCAAGCAAACAACATAATCTAACAATCAAAACTAGCTAGGAAAGTAACAGCTAGATTGAGGATTACCTGCGATAACCTCATCCACAGCCTCGCTCTCCACAGCGGTCATCAGAAAAGCCTGCCTCCTCGGCGGAAAAACCTGCTGAAAAGCCTGCTGAAAAGCCTGCCTCTGAGGGACAAGAGCTGCTCCACGTCCAGCAGGAGCAGACGCTCTCTGCTGCAACGGCTGTGCTGCAACAGGTGCCCTCCAAGGCTGCTTCGACCTCGGACAATCCTTCATGGTATGGGTAGGATCTTCACAGACAACACACTGGCCCAGGAATCTCCTACACTGATCCTTGATATGTCTGATCCTACCGCAGAAATGGCAAGTCTTCTGAATAGGCCCTCCTGGCCTCTTGAACTGAGCTGGCTGATTAGGCTTGAAACCAGGCCTAACCACGGCTCTGGCCTGCTCCATAGGCCTCTTCCCAGCACCAGAAACATGTCCCCTCCTCTGGCTCAGATTCAGCTCCTGCCTCCTCGCAGCGACCAGAACCTTCTGATAAGAGTCCAGATCAGAGGAAGACACAAAACTCTGAAGCTCCAAAGCAAGTCTGTCACGCCCCGCTTCCCAAAAATATGGAGGCGAAGCGTGAGAAGGTCCGCTCAGACTTGAAGCTGCAAGCTGCAAGTCCGATAAGCGTCAATCAACTTTAAAACTGCAGGTCCTTGCAACACGAGCGAAACAAGATAATAATAATGAAATGAGACAAAAGAGATATCTCAGAATATCCATAAAATAAGTTTCAACATAATAGAAAAAGCCACCAGGCTAAAAAGAAAAAGAGACTAAAGGCCCAAACATGGCCAACAAGAGTACAACGTACAGAGAAAAGGTGCCACGCACCGACAACTAACAAAAATCCTAAAACAAAAGAAAGCTCAGCAAAGGTCACCGGTGTCCATAAAACTGCTCTCGGGCAATCATGGACTTAGACTCAGCGTCAGCAAAACATCACGTACTCAGCAACGGTCTCCGGCTCAGGGTCTAACATGTGACACCCAAAAGAGCAAGGGGCACATGTCAGCAAGTCTACAAGAGACTTGTGCAAGGAAACTGAAAGTAGGCACAAGTAAAGCAACCTAGCAGTTCTAGCATGATGCAATGACATGGCAGTTAAAGTTATGAGTGCAACAGGTAAGGTAAGGTAAAGTAAAGTACGAGCATGGCATTTAAACATGGCATGGATGACAAGTTTTACAAGTAACACTCACTAGTACAAGACAAGTAAAGTAAGCACCTCGTGCAAAGAGTTCACGCCTTACAGCTAGAGTGGTTGATCGGGCCAACTCCTAAGCTGATTGGTCGCTCAACCCTACCCCTCCACGTGTATCGAGCCAGGGCCTTACCCCTGAACGGGAATGATCGCTTCTGGATCACGAGCCAGGAAGTGTTTTCAACAAGTATGGAATAGGGGTGCACCTAGCCCGGGACAAGTAAGTACAAGTAGGTAGCGTGTGCTACGAATGCGACATTCCTTGCATGGATGACATGACATGGCAAGTAGTAAAGCGTACAGGTAAGGAAAGTAAACATGACAGTTTAGTATGCATGATCAAAAATTTTAAAGAGTTGGATCTAGCTTCGTTGTCAAGCTAGATCATTTAGGTGACGGATCTAGTTTCATTGTCAAACTAGATCAAGTAGGCGTCTAGCCAGCTATCATTTCACTGACTAGTCTCTATTACGCTAAAAGCAAGGAAGTGGCCTAAAAACATGGCCCTACACAAGAGTTGGCAAGTTTCACTTGCCAGCAAGTCTGCTGGTATCACAAAACACAGAGTCCAATCAAATATTCACAACGTCCAGAGCTCTCACGCTAAGTCCGACAATCAGCCTACAGTCCCGTATTATTAAGTTGGATTAGTGAGTTACAAAGTAGTAAAAATAATTGTTTTTAATCTTGAATTAACATGCGATGGTTGGGGTTCCTACGGTGCAGATCTTACCTCAACACGACGCGAGATCTACTCTGACGTCGGGTAGCGACGTCAGGGGTTGGACTCCGGCAGTGCGAACGGTACGGAACGATGAAAACTCTGAGATAAGACACATGCACGAATAAGTTCGTGACGATGGACAAGAATTATCAGGCAATCCTAAAATGTCTAATGATCCGATTCTTAACAAGTTTTCTGTCCTACGATGGTTTCATAACAATATTAATGAGCGTTAAAAAAACTAACATGTTATTTACATCTAGCTGCTAGTACTAATAAGCCTACAATAATTTATCAAGCAACCTATGCTATCATTAGCTAGAAGTAGCATACACAAATCATTAATCCTACGAATTGTCAAATTAACATCTAAATTAAATGTTATTAGCATGCAAAACAACATTTTTTATTAAGCTACGAACTAGTTGACTAAGATGAACTTACTGATTATACCTACGCATTTAGTTCTCAATATTATAACTTATATGATGTTGCACAACTTAACAGATGTACTATAACTTATAAAATTAAAAATGTGACCAATCACACCATATCACAATATAATAAACTTTATAACTCTACCTATATAATAATCATAACCCACAACTGTTCACATGGCTCCTCTCGCATAATAAAATGTGTACACCTACACTAACACCCTATCAACATGCACGAAATGAACTTGCCTGAGTTCGCTTGATCGCTAGCCCACGGGAAGTACGGCAGGGGTTTAGGAAGGAGGAGATCTTGGCGTAGCTCGAGAAGGAGTGCCGTCGCGCAGGCAGATGACCGAAGAGGCACCGGAGGGATATCGCATGGGCGTCTAGCCGCGGCACTGCCACGCGAGGACGGTGATGGGCTCGTTGCGCCGCCGTAGCAGCACAAGGGGGTCCGGTCTGAGGGGAGAAGTGCGATGTCAGGGGTTTACGAGGCTGTCGATGCCAGAAGAAGTCGCTGGGCGACAGCTACTCGAAGAGCAGTAGGCAGCCGCCGTCAATGGCGATCGGGGACTGCTGTCGGATGCTTGGTGTGGGGATCAGCAGCGCTACAGGTGGTCTCCGACGGCCTTGGTCGGAGGGCGGTTCGATGGGGGCTTGAGGGCGCTGAGATAGCTGATGGCGTGGCCAGATGGCGGAAAAGGCTGTGGTCGGAGATTCTCCGGCGGTTGGTGATGCCATGAGAACGCGTCGGCGCAGCGGCGGTTGATCGCTGCTCGGGCTGCAGCAGCGGAAAAACAGGGGAGCGACGGCGTTTTTGCGGAGCTCCGGCGATGGAAACTCCGACGATGGTTAGGCGATCGACGGGGAAGAGAACCACGGGCGGCGGTGGGTTGGTCGAAGGCGGTTGTGGCTGAGGAAGCGCGATGAGGAGCGGGGTTTTGGTGTTTGCGTGAATGAAAGGGAATAGGAGGGGGCGGCGGCGGCGGTTTTGCCTTTGAGTTTGCTGGGGAAAAATAGAAGCTAGGTTAGCAACCAAAAAAATAATACCCTAAGGTATTATAAATAGAGAAAGGGAACGGCTTACGTGGGATAGGGTAGGGGCTAGGTTGGAGTTAGGGTTTATTTATAAAAAATATTGTTTTAAAAAAATTATTATAAAAAGTTACAAGAACTCTCACACCCATTCTCTCTCATGTGAGTGTGCGGCCAAGGTGAAAGTGGGGCTGGCTAAATCAACTTGATTGAGGATGTTTATTATTAATAATAAATTATTAGGGACAAATACATAGGTGAAACTTAGGGTTAAGCCGATATTAGGTTGGGCAAAAGTGAAAGTAGGTCAAACGAAGCTTGAAAATTATAAGATAAATATTGGGGTGACCGGGACGACGAGAGAAAGAGGACAGTGAAGGCGGATCACAATTTCGACGACGAGAAACGAAACTAAAAATAAAAAGGCCTTGCGACAAAAGTGAAAATCATCACGTCTCATCGAGTAAGATTAAATTGTGCGAAAACGACTCGAGAAACGTCGTTCCAAGATAGTGCCACTATTTAATACTCTCAGAGACGTTCACAACGGCATATCACACAAAAGTGTTCACAATCAAATAAAGTCTAAAATAAACACGTGCACGGCCAAAAGCACGTGCACGAACAAAGTACAACGAAAACAGACCGTTACATCCTCCCCACCTTAGAATAAAGTCCGTCCTCGGACTTTCTAATATATCTAATCACTCAGTAACTACCCCAATCAAGTCACATTATAATTCAAACCAGGTATAGTCATTACGAGTGCTTATATATGCACTAGGTAGTCAAACGTTATCACTACCAACACGTATATATTACATTCACGTACGTCATACACTTACACTTATTATAGTCAGTCAACTTCATACATGTATTTCAATCATATATATAAACATACATCCCTTATATAGCTACTACTTACCTAGTACAAAACAATAGTTCAGATACTCACATAAGGATAGTCTCACACTTAGCAAATACAATCATTGCTCTACGTATAGATAGCTACATATGCACAACATCCAGGGTATACTACCCTCTAATATTTCCTAGTATACATTCAACACCAAACATATCAACTCAAGTAGTCACACCATACCATAATTAAATCCAGCTTCACTATATATATATTCACCACTACTATAGTTTCACAATATATAGTCATTCAAATGTATGCAAATAGTTCACCATATATTCTCATTACATACGGTCCTATAACTGTATTTACGACACGCCACGTATACCATAGTCACCAATAACTATAACTTAAGCACATACTTACCCGTGCATGGTGCACACCCATACACGCTAACATTTTATTTACGCATGCCAATCATGCCATTATATTACTAGTACATCTACACACCTAGTTTAGCTAGTACACATACGTTCACACAGGCAAGTCCTTAGTAATTAACTATACTACAAGACCAACACCTATAACTATATACTGGTGTAGCAACCCACAATCATGTGTGTAACACAACCAGGCACAAACCCTCCTATCACTATACATACATCAAACATTGCTATATTCAACTACAAACATACATTCAATATACTTAGAGTATACCCACTCAAGCTTGAGTGAGGCTCAATACACATATCAGAATATTCTATATACGTAACACGTCATTCATACCAATACCAATATCACTCCAATATACATATATATCTACCAATACAACCATATACATACCATAAATCAATCACACTTAATATTTATTCAGGTAATACTCGCATAGTTCAATCACTCTATATACCATAATAATAATAATACAGACATCAGCACACGTATAATTATAATACACTCCATAATACATACGCATTCATCGTATAGTCACGCTTATGTAACATATATATATTCACACCATAGCCTACTACCTATAATTAGTATATTAACACGTCTACGCATACATAATTAAGATGTGCAATAGTCGTGTATACCTCACGGTATGCACGCATGCAACATCCCACAAAAGCAAGCAATACCAATCAAAATTATAATCCTACTACCATATGTATATCACATATATACTCAGGCAACAAAACATAACTGCTTACGTCTAAACACTATATATATCTACCTACGAGCACATACTCACACGTACTAGTATATAGGTCATATAATAGGCCTACTCACTTAACTATACGTACACCTATTATTATCACACCTAGCATATACATAGCTTTACCAATCATTTTATTTCAACCATTACAAGTATCTCTAACTACACGCACTCCATTAGATATTCTAACACTAACTCTTATATACACAGGCATCCCTAGTATAGTATAGCTATCCACACAAAAATCTATAACTACTAACACACAACAACTTCATACTATCACGAATAACTCCGAGTATATATATATATCACACAATAGGCAAACATCAATATACTATGGGGGTATACTCATTCAAGCTCACGTACGTAACTCAGGTACATGCACTACGACACCTCACAAAGGTCCAAGGGTCTACTAACAACTTATAGTTGACACAGACATTGACGGGCACCTAAGCCTAAGCAATAGAGGGAGGTTGAGGTCGAAAGCGTGACGAGGGAAGGATCGATAAGCACGAGTTCAGATAGGACGAATACAAGGAGACAGCTTGGTTAGGGAAACATTGGCTCAATGGTGATGTTTAGGTTGAGGGAAAAGGAGATGCTTAAATAGGATACTGAAGAGATAATAGGGTAAATAGCATAAGCTAAAATACGTGGAGTTTGAAAACTGACGTTCTTTAAAAGTTAAAATCCTCGCCTGTAAAGAAATATTTGGAGATCGATAAAACGAGTTGTTCAAATAAGTTTGAGTCGAATATTCAAAATAAGAGAAAATGGTCTATTGGTAAAAAAATTTTTAAAAGGAAGTAAAATCATTTACACGAATATTAAGGACATGGTTTAGAAAATTCTATCCGTCAGTAATTTAATATAATGTTGTCAAAAGTTTTGAAAGTCAAAAATGAAATCAAGTAACGGAAGAATTTAAACTTAGGTTAAATGCTTCAAAAACTTTTAGGCTATGGAAAATTTAAAATAACCAACATTGAAACTACTTTTTAGAGAACCAGGGTTTGTCAGAAATGAGAAACTGATTTACATAAGGTTCTTAATATACGAGCACAACAAGTCTGGCACGGATATAAAAATAGTTGAAAGTATGTATGGAGCACGGAAAATAATAATGACTTAGTATAAGAATTATCAAGATCGAATAGCAAATCTTTAAAATCAAATCAGGGAGGGTCTAAAGCAGGAAGAGGTTATGAAAATAGTAATTTTGCAAAAATCTGAAGTAGCGAAAACGACGGGCAAAAACCAACTTGATGAAAGCTGAAATTCCATGTGTCTTGAAAGTATATTAAAGTAAACACGACGTATCATTCATATAACAATTATAAATCGAATTGGGTAAAGCAAAAGTACGGTTCAGAATAAATTTAATATATAAGGGGACAACGCCTTTGCATAAGTACGAAAAACATAGGCTGGGAAAATACTATAAGCTAGTATTCAAAAATTCCGACAAACATTTTAAAAAAAATTAAATCAATGAAGGAGTATGAGGTATAAGTATATTAAAATTTTGAACAAAATTAAACTTAGTGGAAGAGAAGATTGAAAAATACTTTCAGAAGGTTCAAGATTCGCAATGGAGATGTTTGAAAACTGACGACGATCGTCATGAGGCGATCTCGTGATTCGAGGCAATGAAATTGGTCGGATGATCAAATCATACCTACGCCTAGGATATGGATCAGGAAAGTCTACGGAAACTCCTACGGTCGACCAACTAAAGATTAGGAACTAGGCGCTAAGACCTTCCAAGGGGCTGGACGGTAATGAAATGCGTTCAGCTTGGTCCGAAATCGATGAACCCAAGCGAACGACTAAAGAAAATTATAGAAGTCTAATATGGTCAGGGGTAGACGTGAACCACTAAGGTAACTCCTACGACGATTAAATCAATTGCTAAAAGGGAGTCTAACCACAATCAGGGCCTCTAACTAGCAAGCACAGACGTCTAACTAACCCTTCTTACCACCTAGTGTCGTAAGAAAACGACTAGACTCAGGGCTTATGACTTGGATGTTGCAATTTATTTAATGGACATTCCGTTATTATCGTTGTTTCGTTAATTCGTAATTGCAAGACGGACCTGCATGGGCCACCAACAAAACCTGTCACGCCCCGCTTCCCAAAAATATGGAGGCGAAGCGTGAGAAGGTCCGCTCAGACTTGAAGCTGCAAGCTGCAAGTCCGATAAGCGTCAATCAACTTTATAACTGCAGGTCCTTGCAACGCGAGCGAAACAAGATAATAATAATGAAATGAGACAAAAGAGATATCTCAGAATATCCATAAAATAAGTTTCAACATCACAGAAAAAGCCACCAGGCTAAAAAGAAAAAGAGACTAAAGGCCCAAACATGGCCAACAAGAGTACAACGTACAGAGAAAAGGTGCCACGCACCGACAACTAACAAAAATCCTAAAACAAAAGAAAGCTCAGCAAAGGTCACCGGTGTCCATAAAACTCCTCTCGGGCAATCATGGACTCAGACTCAGCGTCAGCAAAACATCACGTACTCTGCAACGGTCTCCGGCTCAGGGTCTAACATGTGACACCCAAAAGAGCAAGGGGCACATGTCAGCAAGTCTACAAGAGACTTGTGCAAGGAAACTGAAAGTAGGCACAAGTAAAGCAACCTAGCAGTTCTAGCATGATGCAATGACATGTCAGTTAAAGTTATGAGTGCAACAGGTAAGGTAAGGTAAAGTAAAGTACGAGCATGGCATTTAAACATGTCACGCCCCGCTTCCCAAAATGAACGGAAGCGAAACGTGACGAGGCCCGCTTAGGCCAAAGCTTAGAGGCTCGGACACAATAAGCGTCTGTAGAGGTACCATTTTAAAAGATTTTTCAGGTTCTTGCATTTTTATAGTTCGAAACAACAAAAGTACAGAAAAGAAATTTGCATTCATTAAATTAGAGATATGATATCCAACAGTACAAAGTCTAAAAAGAAGCCTAAGCGTGGCAACAAACTATCTAAAAGAAAACTGAAAGTAGAAACCTCTAAAAGTGGCGACTAAAAGACCTCAAGGTCTGGTCCTTGTCAGGTACATACTCTGATGACGACGTCCTCGGCTCCACGTACTCCAGCGAGTCTGCCTCGTCCACGATCTCAGGCTGAACACCTGACGTACAGCACCCAAGAAAAAGGAACTGTACGTCAGGTAAAGTCTACAAGAAGGGTTAGACTTTACTGCAAGTGCACCGAACTTTAAACAACGGTTTACTGGTTGATTAGCATGCTGAGGTTCTTTTACACAACAGTTTACTGGTTGATTA
This sequence comes from Scilla litardierei, assembly GCA_030789695.1. NCBI lineage: Eukaryota > Viridiplantae > Streptophyta > Magnoliopsida > Asparagales > Asparagaceae > Scilla > Scilla litardierei. The sequence continues at coordinate 36,660 of JAULAV010002082.1, read as the reverse complement.
GCATGCTGTGGTTATAACAGAGTAACACGACATGAAGTAACGCAGCAGGTAAGTAAAAACGGGACAAGTAGTAGTCGTAGCGTGTGCTACCAACTACGGGACTAGCCTACAGGTGTCAAGACAAGACGTGACGTGACGGAAGCAAGGCAGGACAAGACAAGTGAGACACGAAAGGGTTCACGCCTTACGGTTCGAGGGGGATCAGACCCTCTTGCCGTGCGCACGCTCAACCCAACCCCAAACCCCAAGACAAGACAAGACAAGACACCAGTACAAGGGATCACTCGCTCTAGCTTGGCGAGTGCCCTATTGCCCACAGGCTGAGAATCCGTACAAGGGATCACTCTCTCTAGCTTGGAGAGTGCCCTATTGCCCTCGGGCTGTGTAACAGTACAAGGGATCACTCTCTCAACTTGGAGAGTGCCCTATTGCCCGCAGGCTGTGAATCAGTACAAGGGATCACTCGGCGAGTGCCCTATTGCCCAGCGGGCTGTGCAAGACGGGACGGGACGTGACACGACAGGAAGGGTTATTCTAGGGTGTCCACACACACGCACACACATGATAGCCCTACAGCATTAAAAAGTTGTTGTTGTCAGGCTCAGACTTCGTCGTCAAGTCTGAGCCGTCAGGAGTCGTCCCGGACGCTATCATTTCACGTCCGGTTCTATACATTCACAGTCTAACAGTTCTAGCAACCTAAGACCAAAGCACGGTCAAAAACGCAAGTGGGTACACTTGCCTGAAACGGCGAGTGCGTCGTCCTCTCGAAGCGTCTTGTCCAAGCGTCTCGTCCAAGCGTCTCGTCTGCAGAAGTCCGTCTGAAATATCGCCACGGCGACGATGTCAGGTCTCAAATTCATCAAGTCCTATTAGGTTTCGTTTCTAGGTTTTCGGGACTATCCTATTTGTCAAAAGTCACTTTTTGATGTTCAGCCTAATCGACGATCTATCCTATGTGCACAGTCAACAAAGTCCATTCGTCGATTTTCTATATTCAAACAACATTTTACAGGAGCTGGAAAGTAAATTTAGTTCAAGTTGTCGGTTTTTAGTTTAGGGTTCAGTCAGCTATTGTGGGGGTTTCTACGAGTTTCGGGGAACCAACCTGAACCGGAGTTTGCTGTAGATTGGATGTCGGGTCTGATCGGAGAACTCCTCAGCTTCAGATCTGGTCCTCGCACGATTCTCCAAAAGTCCGAACTTGCGACGAAGGCCTACGACGTGTCGCAACGTCGTAGACGGCAAATCCGCGAAGTGGCACGTCCAAGTGGGGCCCACAGCAGTGCTAGGGGTCCAAGGGGCTCACAACACCTCAGGAGCACTTGGGGGTCCCACCACAGAAGTTGGTGTGGGAGAAACCCACTTGCGACGAAGTTCTGTCGGTCGTTCTCCTTCGGTGCGAGGGTTTCTCTCGGTCAGACCGAGAGAAGCTCTCGGTCGTGCACTGGCGATGCGGGGGGGCTCGGTTGCAGCGGCGGTGCGAGGGATTTTGTCGGTCAGACCGACAGATCCCGTCGGTCGTGCGAGCTGCGGGGGAGAGCTCCGGTCGTGCACGTTGCGATCGTCGCAACGTTGCGACGAAGCTTTGGAAGAGGAAACGGCGGCTAGGGTTTTGAGCAATGACGAAATAACTTTGCCTAGGGCTAACTTAAATAGGTTAGAGCTAGGGTTAGGGTTTGGGTTCGGAAAAATGTTATTAAAATAATTTAAAATAATTAATTTAGTTAAAAATTACTCTCCTCTCCCTCACGCGAAATTGGTGCGGCCAAAAATTCTAAACTTTTGCCTAAAAATTCCTTAATACGTTATTATAATATAGTAATTTTATTGTAATTAAAACTCTCATAAAAATAGGTTTTAAAATTATTTAAAACTTTCAAAAAAATGGAAAATAGATCAAATTAAGTCCAAAAATTGTAAAATAATTCTAGGGTGTTCGGGACGACTAATGAAAGAGCGTGGAGAAGACGGATCTAAATTTCGATGTCGAGGGACGAAGCTAAAAATAGAAACGTCTCGCGTCAAAACAGAAAGTCGCGACGTTACATCAAATAAGTTAGTATCGCGGAAGAACGACTCGTGATATGTCGTTCCCAAGTTGATCCACAATCTAATACTTTCAGAGACAATCACGACGACATATCACACAAAAACGTTCAAAAACAAATAAAGTCTAAAATAAACACGTGCACGATCAAAAGCACGTGCACGAAGAAGGCACGATAGAAACAGGCCGTTACATTCTACCCACCTTAGAAATGATTCCGCCCTCGGAATCACTCACACTAAGACTAATTACAAAATTTATAAATACATAAGCTTATAACTCCTATCCTCCACTCAATGATCTCTGATCATTAAAACTTCAATATCGTTCCTCCAATAATCCATCTTGACCCTTCTTTTCACTGGGCAAAGCCACGAATAAACTCACGTCCTAATACTTAGCTATAGATCCATCACTACTGTTCCAATTTCCAACTCCAAGTTCTCATAAAAAAATAATAACAATCTTCTGATATCGTACCACTCCACTAAACATCATCATCGCTCATTAATATCTTTTAAATTTCTAAATCTTTTCCCGTCATTAATAAATCTCCAAAAAATGAGATTCTAGTCAACTACCAATCCAAGGCAAAAACTTTGTCTGTCTTATAATACCTTCACCAATCAGCAATCGTCGTGTCTTCAGTACTTTCTCGTCATATCTCCCCATAAATTCATCCACCAAATAATTTGATCTGTCAGAATTACCCCTCATCCTACTCACTATAACTAATCCCAACCAATATTAAGTCCTACTACCTAAACATCCATTTATCTCCACACGTCGTGTTATACTCAAAGTCTTCTCACGTCAATTCATCAATCAGTCTCAATGTTAATATAAGCTCTACTTAATCTCATGATCATCCTGACTCATACTATTCTCGGCAGTTACTCCTATCTACGACCCGTCTAAGCCTCAAGTCTGATGAGTCATCATCTCCTCGCATTTAATCTCATTCAAACAGAATTCTCCATTGAGTCCGCCACACTTCGGTTTTATAAATAAGTCTTGGACAGCCCATTCTTTTCATCCGAGAGAAATCTATTCCAATATCCTATTATCCCAAAAATCGGTCAATCATGGCTATAACAAATCTCATCTCTCCTTGAGCCTACCCGCAAACAAAATCCTACAACAATAATAGCTAGTCCCAAAACTATAACAACCATAACATAACATTTCTAAATGGGGAGAGAGAAGAGAAAGGGAAACTTAAAACCAGTGACACATTTTTAAAACATTCGGAATAACGTGTGGAGTCGTGGTAACGAATGAGGAAGGATAATTGATTTGTGATCTTGTGAGCTAATTTCAAAAACTTTAAAGGTTTGGTTTTAAAAAAACAAAGTTTTGATATGATTCACATACAACCAAGATAAACCATTCATTAAAATTAAAACTCAGTCTAAGGATCTGCCTGCGATGACACCCTTCATATAAGTATGAATACCGTCATTCAGACAACTTCAATCATATCATGGTTAACACTGAGTACACATTCAAGACACATGAGACAAACATCAGGATCCTAAAGATGACACACTCATACAGGTCTACACACTCTACCTATACTCAGGCACTGCAACGACATCACCTACCAGAGGGCCTACTCCTAAACTGGAGATAGCATGGATATCTACAAGGTCTGATGCCTAGATAAAAGAAGGAAGGAAAACTAAATCAAAAGCGGAACGAAATAAGATCGGAAGGAACGAGTTCAAATAAGGCAAGATAAATAGGTAGTTGGTTGGGTGTAAAACGATTATTTTGCAAATGAGAAATAAGTTTACACAAAGATTTTGAAATGTGGTCACGAGAAACATAGAACAGATATAATAATAATAAAATAGTTGAAGTTCCCCCTAGTTTAGAAAAAAAATATTTTAAAAAAAGTATGCACGGTAAGTGATTTAGAAATAGATCTTGTAGCCCAGAAAAATATAAATTGAATTATCAAAATGTTAACACGGTTTTGAAAATGAAAACATGAAAGATACCGATTTGAAATAATTACCAGATAGTAACTTGAAAATTGACGACCAAGGAGATTTCAAAATCTAAGAAGGAACTTTCAATCGAAAAGCAATAAATTTTAAATATATATAATAAAGGGTTTTCAAGGAAGTTAAACCGAGCAAAGAATTTAATAATGGGTTTTGAAAACAAGAAATAAAAGGAATAAGAGTGAGATGAGATAGCGATTGTTTGGTATATGAATGTAAGTTTAAACAAGGATCCTTGAAGTATGAGCACGATGAACATAGAGATGTTTATATGTAAGAAATTTAAAATGCCCCTTCGTTTTAGAAAAATATTCTAAAGTACGTACGTAAATGGTTAAAAATAAATTTCGTAGGTTAGAAAAATGATATATTGAATTCCCGAAATGGTAACAAATTTTTAAAACTAAAATACGATGGATCCTGATTCGAAAATAAGTACGAGGTCGTAACTTAAAACTTTCACGACCGAAAGGATCTCAAAATTTGCGAAAGAATTTTAACTCAATCGAAAGTAAGAAATTTTAAATAATTAATAAAAGTTTTCGAAAAAAAATCAATTTGGGCGGAGGATTTAATAATGAATTTCGAAAATACTTTTAAAGGAAACAGGTTTTGGGAAAGGGGAAAAATTTGAAAATAAGTACAAGATAGTAGAAATAAATTGTGTAGTTTATAAAAGTAATATATATATTTTAGAAACAAGGCAAATAAAAACTGAATTTGAGGAATAATGATTTAAAACGAGTGCGAGATATTGACTTAAAATTTTTACGTCCAAGAAAGCTCCAAGTCAATTACAAGTTTTAACTCGATCCAAAACAGCAAATTTTAAATATATAATATATGGGTTTTCAAAGAAATCAATCTGGAGCGAAAACTTAATAAGGAAAGTCGAAAATAATTTTAGAGGAGGTAGAATTGGTCAGGGAAGGGATTCGAAGGATTGATGATGATCGTCAGGAAACGATCACGAGAATCGAGAGAGAGGAAAAATGATCGCATGAAGATTACGCGTAAGATATGAATCGTGAAGAGCTACGATGGGACTCTATGGTCGATAGCACAAAATTTGCAAGGATCAGAGGGATGCTAGAGGACAAGGGTTCTAATCATCGGGTTGTCTAGAGATTTAGGATAACTCAGCTCTACGACTTCCTAAGGAGTTAGACTATAATCAGGATCTAAGAAGAAGGTCCCTAAGAGAATCAAGGTTACGTTCTGCTGGGCCCGAAGTCGATGGAGCTGGGCGAAAGACTAACTGAAAGAAGGACTCTAGGTATCTAATACGATCAGAATCAAATGGGGATGCTAAAATAGTCTAGGACGAGGACGACTAAATCTTAACCAAGGCATTCGACTATCAACCTGGGACGTCTACCTAAATCTTCCTACTATCTAAGACTGGGAAACTAATTCAGACTTGTACGTGGATATCAAATGAATGCGGTACTTTTATTGTTCCGAACTTTTGCAAGACCTGCATGGGCCACCACTAAAACCTGTCACGCCCCGCTTCCCAAAATGAACGGAAGCGAAACGTGACGAGGCCCGCTTAGGCCAGAGCTTAGAGGCTCGGACCCAATAAGCGTCTGTAGATGTACCATTTTAAAAGATTTTTCAGGTTCTTGCATTTTTATAGTTCGAAACAACAAAAGTACAGAAAAGAAATTTGCATTCATTAAATTAGAGATATGATATCCAACAGTACAAAGTCTAAAAAGAAGCCTAAGCGTGGCAACAAACTATCTAAAAGAAAACTGAAAGTAGAAACCTCTGAAAGTGGCGACTAAAAGACCTCAAGGTCTGGTCCTTGTCAGGTACATACTCTGATGACGACGTCCTCGGCTCCACGTACTCCAGTGAGTCTGCCTCGTCCACGATCTCTGGCTGAACACCTGACGTACATCACCCAAGAAAAAGGAACTGTACGTCAGGTAAAGTCTACAAGAAGGGTTAGACTTTACTGCAAGTGCACCGAACTTTAAACAACGGTTTACTGGTTGATTAGCATGCTGAGGTTCTTTTACACAACAGTTTACTGGTTGATTAGCATGCTGTGGTTATAACAGAGTAACACGACATGAAGTAACACAGCAGGTAAGTAAAAACGGGACAAGTAGTAGTCGTAGCGTGTGCTACCAACTACGGGACTAGCCTACAGGTGTCAAGACAAGACGTGACGTGACGGAAGCAAGGCAGGACAAGACAAGTGAGACACGAAAGGGTTCACGCCTTACGGTTCGAGGGGGATCAGACCCTCTTGCCGTGCGCACACTCAACCCAACCCCAAACCCCAAGACAAGACAAGACAAGACACCAGTACAAGGGATCACTCGCTCTAGCTTGGCGAGTGTCCTATTGCCCGCAGGCTGAGAATCCGTACAAGGGATCACTCTCTCTAGCTTGGAGAGTGCCCTATTGCCCTCGGGCTGTGTAACAGTACAAGGGATGTGTAACAGTACAAGGGATCACTCTCTCAACTTGGAGAGTGCCCTATTGCCCGCAGGCTGTGAATCAGTACAAGGGATCACTCGGCGAGTGCCCTATTGCCCAGCGGGCTGTGCAAGACGGGACGTGACGTGACACAACAGGAAGGGTTATTCTAGGGTGTCCACACACACGCACACACATGATAGCCCTACAGCATTAAAAAGTTGTTGTTGTCAGGCTCAGACTTCGTCTTCAAGTCTGAGCCGTCAGGAGTCGTCCTGGACGCTATCATTTCACGTCCGGTTCTATACATTCACAGTCTAACAGTTCTAGCAACCTAAGACCAAAGCATGGTCAAAAACGCAAGTGGGTACACTTGCCTGAAACGTCGAGTGCGTCGTCCTCTCGAAGCGTCTTGTCCAAGCGTCTCGTCCAAGCGTCTCGTCTGCAGAAGTCCGTCTGAAATATCGCCACGGCGACGATGTCAGGTCTCAAATTCATCAAGTCCTATTAGGTTTCGTTTCTAGGTTTTCGGGACTATCCTATTTGTCAAAAGTCACTTTTTGATGTTCAGCCTAATCGACGATCTATCCTATGTGCACAGTCAACAAAGTCAGTTCGTCGATTTTCTATGTTCAAACAACATTTTACAGGAGCTGGAAAGTAAATTTAGTTCAAGTTGTCGGTTTTTAGTTTAGGGTTCAGTCAGCTATTGTGGGGGTTTCTACGAGTTTCGGGGAACCAACCTGAACCAGAGTTTGCTGTAGATTGGATGTCGGGTCTGATCGGAGAACTCCTCAGCTTCAGATCTGGTCCTCGCATGATTCTCCAAAAGTCCGAACTTGCGACGAAGGCCTACGACGTGTCGCAACGTCGTAGACGGCAAATCCGCGAAGTGGCACGTCCAAGTGGGGCCCACAGCAGTGCTAGGGGTCCAAGGGGCCCACAACACATCCGGAGCACTTGGGGATCCCACCACAGAAGTTGGTGTGGGAGAAACCCACTTGCGACGAAGTTCTGTCGGTCGTTCTCCTTCGGTGCGAGGGTTTCTCTCGGTCAGACCGAGAGAAGCTCTCGGTCGTGCACTGGCGATGCGGGGGGGGCTCGGTTGCAGCGGCGGTGCGAGGGATTTTGTCGGTCAGACCGACAGATCCCGTCGGTCGTGCGAGCTGCGGGGGAGAGCTCCGGTCGTGCACGTTGCGATCGTCGCAACGTTGCGACGAAGCTTTGGAAGAGGAAACGGCGGCTAGGGTTTTGAGCAATGACGAAATAACTTTGCCTAGGGCTAACTTAAATAGGTTAGAGCTAGGGTTAGGGTTTGGGTTCGGAAAAATGTTATTAAAATAATTTAAAAAAATTAATTTAGTTAAAAATTACTCTCCTCTCCCTCACGCGAAATTGGTGCGGCCAAAAATTCTAAACTTTTGCCTAAAAATTCCTTAATACGTTATTATAATATAGTAATTTTATTGTAATTAAAACTCTTATAAAAATAGGGTTTAAAATTATTTAAAACTTTCAAAAAAATGGAAAATAGGTCAAATTAAGTCCAAAAATTGTAAAATAATTCTGGGGTGTTCGGGACGACTAATGAAAGAGCGTGGAGAAGACGGATCTAAATTTCGACGTCGTGGGACGAAACTAAAAATAGAAACGTCTCGCGTCAAAACAGAAAGTCGCGACGTTACATCAAATAAGTTAGTATCGCGGAAGAACGACTCGAGATATGTCGTTCCCAAGTTAATCCACAATTTAATACTTTCAGAGACGATCACGACGACATATCACACAAAAACGTTCAAAAACAAATAAAGTCTAAAATAAACACGTGCACGATCAAAAGCACGTGCACGAAGAAGGCACGATAGAAACAGGCCGTTACAAAACATGGCATGGATGACAAGTTTTACAAGTAACACTCACTAGTACAAGACAAGTAAAGTAAGCACCTCGTGCACAGAGTTCACGCCTTACAGCTAGAGTGGCTGATCGGGCCAACTCCTAAGCTGATTGGTCGCTCAACCCTACCCCTCCACGTGTATCGAGCCAGGTCCTTACCCCCGAACGGGAATGCTCGCTTCTGGATCACGAGCCAGGAAGTGTTTTTAACAAGTATGGCATAGGGGTGCACCTAGCCCGGGACAAGTAAGTACAAGTAGGTAGCGTGTGCTACGAATGCGACATTCCTTGCATGGATGACATGACATGGCAAGTAGTAAAGCGTACGGGTAAGGAAAGTAAACATGACAGTTTAGTATGCATGATCAACAAGTTTAAAGAGTTGGATCTAGCTTCGTTGTCAAGCTAGATCATTTAGGTGACGGATCTAGTTTCGTTGTCAAACTAGATCAAGTAGGCGTCTAGCCAGCTATCATTTCACTGACTAGTCTCTTTTACGCTAAAAGCAAGGAAGTGGCCTAAAAACATGGCCCTACACAAGAGGTGGCAAGTTTCACTTGCCTGCAAGTCTGCTGGTATCACAAAACTCAGAGTCCAATCAAATATTCACAACGTCCAGAGCTCCCACGCTCAGTCCGACAATCAGCCTACAGTCTCGTATTATTAAGTTGGATTAGTGAGGTACAAAGTAGTAAAAATAATTTTTTTTAATCTTGAATTAACATGCGATGGTTGGGGTTCCTATGGTGCAGATCTTACCTCAACACGACGCGAGATCTACTCTGACGTCGGGTAGCGACGTCAGGGGTTGGACTCCGGCAGTGCGAACGGTACGGAAAGATGAAAACTCTGAGATAAGACACGTGCACAAATAAGTTCGTGACGATAGACAAGAATTATCAGGCAATCCTAAAACGTCTAATGATCCGATTCTTAACAAGTTTTCTGTCCTACGATGGTTTCATAACAATATTAATGAGCGTTAAAAAAACTAACATGTTATTTACATCAAGCTGCTAGTACTAATAAGCCTACAATAATTTATCAAGCAACCCAGGCTATCATTAGCTAGAAGTAGCATACACAAATCATTAATCCTATGAATTGTCAAATTAACATCTAAATTAAATGTTATTAGCATGCAAAACAACATTTTTTATTAAGCTACGAACTAGTTGACTAAGATGAACTTACTGATTATACCTACGCATTTAGTTCTCAATATTATAACTTATATGATGTTGCACAACTTAACAGATGTACTATAACTTATAAAATTAAAAATGTGACCAATCACACCATATCACAATATAATAAACTTTATAACTATACCTATATAATAATCATAACCCACAACTGTTCACATGGCTCCTCTCGCATAATAAAATGTGTACACCTACACTAACACCCTATCAACATGCACGAAATGAACTTGCCTGAGTTCGCTTGATCGCTAGCCCACGGGAAGTACGGCAGGGGTTTAGGAAGGAGGAGATCTTGGCGTAGCTCGAGAAGGAGTGCCGTCGCGCAGGCAGATGACCGAAGAGGCGCCGGAGGCATATCGCATGGGCGTCTGGCCGCGGCACTGCCGCGCGAGGACGGCACTGGGCTCGTTGCGCCGCCGTAGCAGCACAAGGGGGTCCGGTCTAAGGGGAGAAGTGCGACGTCAGGGGTTTACGAGGCTGTCGATGCCGGAAGAAGTCGCTGGGCGACAGCTGCTCGAAGAGCAGCAGGCAGCCGCCGTCAATGGCGACCGGGGACTGCTGTCAGATGCTTGGAGAGGGGATCAGCAGCGCTACAAGTGGTCTCCGGCGGCCTTGGTCGGAGGGCGGTTCGATGGGGGCTTGAGGGCGCGGGGATAGCTGATGGCGTGGCCAGATGGCAGTCAAGGCTGTGGTCGGAGATTCTCCGGCGGTTGGTGCTGCCGTGAGAACGTGTCAGCGCAGCGGCGGTTGATCGCTGCTCGGGCTGCAGCAGCGGAAAAACAGGGGAGCGGCGGCGTTTTTGCGGAGCTCCGGCGATGGAAACTCCGACGATGGTTAGGCGATCGACGGGGAGGCGGCGGCGGGTTGGTCGAAGGCGGTTGTGGCTGAGGAAGCGCGATGAGGAGCGGGGTTTTGGTGTTTGCGTGAATGAAAGGGAATAGGAGGGGGGGCGGCGGCGGTTTTGCCTTTGAGTTTGCTGGGGAAAAATAGAAGCTAGGTTAGCAACCAAAAAAATAATACCCTAAGGGTGTGTTTGGTTAGTGGGAAAAGGAAAGAAAATGAAGGAAAATAAGAAGGAAAATGATTTTCCATTGTTTGGCTTAAAAGAAAAGTGAAAAGAAAAAGAAAATGAAGGAAAAGAGTGGAAAATAAATAGTAAAACTTTTCTTTCAACTTTTCCTCCTCTTGACCCAATGAAAATGAGGGAAAGCAAAGCAAAACTAACTATTCTCACATTCATGCATTTGTGTTTTTTAACAAATATAATTAGTAGCTATTTTTAATGAATTCATGAATAATTCATGAATTTTTTTCAAAAAATTATGAATGAATGTTTCAAAAAATCACGAATTATTATCAAAATTTTACACATGAATTATTTAAAATTCGCAAAGTATTCAAAATTTACGAATTTTTTCATATAGTATGTGAATAATTCAGAATTTTTTTAGAAAATCATGAATATTTAAATTATTTTTATTCATGAACTTGTTCGAAAAATTAGCGAATAATTCGTGTAATTTTCGCGTTTTGCTTGAAAAATTCTCGCATTATGCACGAATTTTGTTAATAGCTTGCAAATTATTTCCAATGTTTTCATATAATTTGTAAATTATTTATGTACTATTTAATATCACATTATTTACGAATCATGATATTTGTATGGTTTAGAGAATTATTTGTTAGAATTCTTAATTTATTTGCTAACTTTTTGAATTATTCAAAACAACTAACAAATTTTTAATTTATTATGAGATTAAAATACCTCTTAAATTTTTTAAGCAAATTATTTATAAGGTTAGCAAATACACCTCTTAAATTATTTAGCAAAAACCCTTCTTAATTTTTTTCGTTTTGAATTAATAACATAATGGAAGAAATTTCCTTATATTTCCTTTGAACTTTCTTCAAAATTTTCTTTGGCAACCAAACATGAGAAAGAATCTAATTTCATTTTCATTTCACTTTTCTTTCTTTTTCTTTTTCTTTTCACTTTTATTTCATATGTTTTCTTTCAATCCAAACACACCCTAAGGTATTATAAATAGAGAAAGGGAACGGCTTACGTGGGATAGGGTAGGGGCTAGGTTGGAGTTAGGGTTTATTTATAAAAAATATTGTTTTAAAAAAATTATTATAAAAAGATACAAGAACTCTCACACCCATTCTCTCTCATGTGAGTGTGCGGCCAAGGTGAAAGTGGGGCTGGCTAAATCAACTTGATTGAGGATGTTTATTATTAATAATAAATTATTAGGGACAAATACATAGGTGAAACTTAGGGTTAAGCCGATATTAGGTTGGGCAAAAGTGAAAGTAGGTCAAACGAAGCTTGAAAATTATAAGATAAATATTGGGGTGACCGGGACGACGAGAGAAAGAGGACAGTGAAGGCGGATCACAATTTCAACGACGAGAAACGAAACTAAAAATAAAAAGGCCTTGCGACAAAAGTGAAAATCATCACGTCTCATCGAGTAAGATTAAATTGTGGGAAAACGACTCGAGAAACGTCGTTCCAAGATAGTGCCACTATTTAATACTCTCAGAGACGTTCACAACGGCATATCACACAAAAGTGTTCACAATCAAATAAAGTCTAAAATAAACACGTGCACGGCCAAAAGCACGTGCACGAACAAAGTACAACGAAAACAGACCGTTACAAAGTCCCTGCAGGAACCTTTGAGCCCTCTCATCAGCATCCTGTATCATCTTCGGTGCGAACCGACTCAGCCTAGTGAAGTCTTGGTGGTACTGGTCCACCGTCAAGCTCCCTTGCTTCAGCTCAATAAAGCGCTGCAGCATCTCCTTCCTAGCAGCCTTCGAAAAGAACTCCTCATCAAACCTGGACTTTAAGGTAGCCCAAGCTATCGGCTCCACCAGCATCTTCTCTTCCGCATCCCACCAGTTCCGAGCATTATCCTTGAGCTGCCTCTTCGCCAAATCAACCCATCCAGCCGGGCTGATCTTGGCCATCTTCAAATTATCCTCAATGTTCCGAATCCACTCATCGGCAGCCAGAGGACCCTCAGACCCATCAAAATAAGCAGGACCCAGCTCCCGAAATTGCTTCGCTCCCAACTCAGAGCGAGGGGCATCCTGGATTGCCCGAGCAGCTCAAGCAAGTGGAGCATTCTGGACTTGCAGAAGCACGCCCTGCTGCATCTGCATCATCTGAAGCATCATCCGCATCATCTCCCCATTGGTGGGCTCCCGCTCAGGCTCCTCGTCATGAGGGGGCACGCTACCACCACCACGGGTAAATCGCATTCCTGCCATCTAATGACACAGAAAATGAAGCAGATTAGACTCATAGCTTATGACTCGGATGTCGAACTTAGTTTATTGGACATTCTAATATTATTATCGTTATTCCGACTATTCGCAGTTACAGAAGAGACCTGCATGGGCCACCAACAAAACCTGTCACGTCCTGCTTCCCTAAAATGGAGGCGAGACGTGAGAAGTTCCGCACGGGTGTGGAGCTGTGAAGCTACACGCCCGATAAGCGTCAGTAAAACAAGTGCAGGTCCCTGTAACCACGAACAAAACAAAGATAATAACACAAGAGAGACAGAAATAAAATCTCAAATCTCAGCATTGTCCAACACTAAAATTAAGTTCCACATCCAGAAAAGCCACCGGGCTAAAAGAAAGAGTCTAATGCCCAGAAAAAGGCCAACAAAGACAAACATAAACAGAGTATTGGTGCTGCGCACCGACAACAAAAACAATCTTAAACGAAGAACATAAGCAGCCTCTACGACTGATCGCCCGTGTCCTCGTACTCCTTAACAAACGCAGGTTCTGACTCAGCGACAGCAAACACCACATCCTCCGCAGCACTCTCAGGCTCGGGATCTAACATGTGTCACCCCAAAGAGTAAAGGGGCACATGTCAGCAAGTCTAAAAGACTTGGGTAAGGAAACCGAAAGGAAAGTACACTAACAACCTGGCAATTATAGTATGATGCATGACATGGCAAGTATAGTATGGAAGTGACAAGTAAAGGGAAGTACAAGTAGTAAGTAGCAAGTATGTCGTGGGTAACAAGTTTCACAAGTAAAACACGGACAAGTACAAGTCTAGTGGTTCACATCAAGTGATCACGTCAAATAAACACGTCAGGTAAACATGTCAAGTAAACAAGTTGTGCACAGAGATTTCGTCTGCTGGCTAGAGTGGCTGATCGGTAAACACATCTAGTGGTGCATGCCAAAAACCTATTATTTTATCTCTTCTTCATATCTTTCAGTCAGGCGACTGATATACATAATACAGGCTCCTGGTCATCACCCAGGGGATTGTGTTTTTGTCATCAGGCGTCTGCCTAAATCTTACTCTTTTTCCCGATAGATTACCCAGTTTTCTGTTTGTTGGATCTCTTGGCACAATAAATACACTAGAGGGGAGTGAATAGTGTAAATCACGATGATATTGCAAAATTAAAGTAAATAAAAAATTACAATAAGAGTGCGGAAATAAATGAACACAACCCAGAATATTCCAAACTCAAACACAAAGATTTATCCTGGTTCGGATCCTTGTGATCCTACGTCCAGTCCTCTACCTCGTAGAGATTTGAATCCACTAAAACACTTGCTCACTGCAAGTAATCAATGTACAAAAATGTCAACGCTCCTCGTGTTGTAAACTTGTACAATCTCTTCAACAAGAGATTCACCAAATAAAGTAAAGAAAGAGTATGAAAGAATATCACCTATAGCCTTGATAATTGATGGAATTATTGCACAAGGAATGTGATTGAATCTCTAAGGTTCTGGATGGAACTTTTTAGTAGAACAAACTTGATGATTGGACTTTCTGTGGAGGAAGAATTTCTACAGATGTTCCTCTAAGAAAATCTAAAAAACCACTTACTTTCTAGAGAGAGAAAGTGGACTTCAAAAAAGAGAGAAATGGTGAATTTTCGTAAATATAGCCCAAAAAGTTAGTTTTTAATGTTGGACAACTGCCTAAATTTTCAAAAAAATTCTGAATTGTTTTATGTCCAAATTAGTCGACTAATTTTATGGATTGGTCGACTAATTAAAGCTGGCTAGGAATTCTGGAAGTTGAAGGGTCTTTTCATAATATAATTTCTGAAAACGGAAAGAAACTGAAGTAAACGGCTATTAACTAACTAGAACTAGCCGTTAGTGGCAGTTCTAACTTCCAGTAATAAAAATAAAATTTAAATGATAAATCGTTTAAATATCTGATTTCGAAAATGACTAGTAGAGTAATAGGAAGTATCAGTCAACTAAAAATTTGAAATTTTAAGAAATGGTGGTAAATGATCTTAGAGACTCTAGGAAGGGTCTCATAAAATTTCATAATCTTCTGAATTTTAACTATTTAAATTAGTCGACTAGCACCAGGGATTGGTCGACTAATTTAACATTTGACTTGATTTTTTGTAGATGGACTGTAAACGACTAAGAAAGATAATCATCAAGGATTTTACATTCTAAGTATATGCAATAGAAAAAATAAAGATTACATCACTTATTACAAGATACAAAATATCTTTGATATGCTCTGCCTTGTAATGGATGCCTCTTGCAATTTATATACCTGATGAATGTCTTAGTTGATTGTGTTATAATATCTGCATAGATAAAGTTAGTACATATAAAATGATATATTAGTATCATCAAAACCGTATGAGGAGTTATGAGGTTCCAACATTCTCCCACTTTTTGATGATTTTACAAACTTTGAATATAATAGTGATATGTTGACTAACAGTAAAAACAAAAATGAAAAAGAAATATGATTGTTTGTTTACTGAAATACTCCCCCTAAAGATATGGTCTATGTGAAAGAGAGTATGTAAACATTCAAAGATTATATATTATAAAATATATATTATTATAATATGTATAACTTATTAAATGAGTTTTTAGTATAACTTTATTGCAATAATGTGACTGAATAATACTGAAATCTACTGCCGATATCTGAAATTTATTGCAGATATTTCTCCCTATTTCAAATTATCAAAATGGAGGTGACAATTATAATTAGTCGGCTAATCATAGTCATTAGTCGAACAAAAATATTAAAAACAGATTTTGAAAGAAAAACACAGATTGCATTTACTGAAGCAGAGATACAAATACATACGAAAAGCAGGGAGATACATAAACTGAAAGAGAAATACATCCAACCATGCATAAAAATTACTTAAAACACCTAAAAACCAGACTGACATACTAATTAGCCGACTAGTCTATACTAGTAGTCGACTAAAACAGAAACATTCTAGATTCATATCAGTAATCCGAGGATGGATGATGTGAAAATGCGAGGAGGATGGCGTGAATGGTGACCATTGTTGAAGGGGGCTAAGGATCTCCGCTTGGTGGTTTGCATTTCCTCAAAGCCATTTGTCATATCCTTCCTAACTTGAGTAATGCTAGACTCAGAGCCCCTTAGGTGCTCTTGAACACCTCCAAAACCAGAATTGACATCATCGCAAAGTTGGTCAATTTGATCTTGAAGAGTAGGCCGTGATGGAGGAGGCCTCGCGTATGGATTAACTGCTTGCTTGCAGCGGCATGAAGGTGGTTCAACTTGTTGGGGCTCGGTTTCTTCTTTGTCATCGTCTTGGGGAGGAGGAGTTGGAATGATCGAACTAGGGAGGATTAAAAACGGAAAATTCATTCTCCAATGAAACACGAAAGTGTTGGAGAATTTGTCGAACAACACAAGGAAGAAAATGTGTTGCGTGATGGGTTTGATAAAGACAATCATGATTGTGCTTGCCTAATCTACCTTAATTCCTCCCATGATGGCGTAGAGAGCCCGACTACAAGTCTCATTAACGTAATTATGAGAGCCACTCTTTGGGAGTAAATTATATGTGATGATTTTGAGAAGAATGCGAGCGATTGGATTCAATGCCTTAGCCTACATGCCAATCAGAAAATTTGGGCTTAGGCGATGGATGAGATCAGGATTGTCCAGGGAGGGTTGGCTAAGAAAATTGGTTCTAACATGAGGCAAGCAAAGGCTTTCGACAAGAGAATCATAGGTGAGATGAATGTCTACTCCTTTCACTTTGGTATCAAGGTAAATAATACCCCATTCTCTACCACATTCATATTGGTATAGAATTGCTTGACAAGAATGGAGTAATATGGAATGATATTACACCATATGTGAAAGAGAGAAACGTTGTCGAGAAGGTGATGGATGTTGAGATTTTGGTTTACCGGCTCGGAGAAATTGATGGTGCGTTCGGGGAAGAAGGTGGCATTCTCCACGGTTGCGGCCGGATTTGAGCGACGATGATGACAAGTGTTGGACGATGATGCCATTAGAGATGGATGAAGTTAGTCGACGGAGTATTTGTGGACCTTACTTCGGAATTGGAAGGACTTGGTGGAGTATCGGAATTTTGGTTTTGTCAAGTAAGAAAGAAGAAGATGAAGAGAGTATTTATAAAAGAAATTTGTGAAGAAAGAAATTCAAATTTGAATCTCAATAACCGAATTGATAACTCCTAACAACTTACTAAAAGCGTCTCCTAATTTTTGGAAAAGAAAACTGATCAAAACTGATCAAAATTCGCGCAAGAAAACGTTCAGGAAATTATGTTCTTCAGCGATTAGTCGACTAGTGCAATGTATTAGCCGACTAATTTGTATCAAAGGCCAAACCCGACCGTTCGGGAAAAAGGCGGAAAAATGTAAAATTTTGATTAAAGAAATATTTTTGGTCAAAAGAGGGCTAACATGTAAGTGCATAGGGAATGAACAAATTGGAAAAAAAAGTGGTTGACCATAAAGTACTATTGTACTTAGTATGTAAGAGGGTGTAAGGAAAAAGTCTTGTCTCTTTTCTACTTAGTCCTTTAAATGGCTTGTGTGATGGAAATCAAAAATTTGAATGCTTGATGACATTTAGTTTTGACGGAATAATAATAAAATTTTTTACTTTTTTAAAAATATATATTTAAGATTAATATTTATATTTATATAATAAATAATTCTGGAGGATTAGTAGACTAATAACAGATATTAGTCGACTTAATTAAATATGAAGAAAATCATAAAAATCCATAAAAATCATAAAATGATAGTAACTTAATATATAACTATAATATATGGTTAAAAGGTCGATTCACTAATGATACCAAGTTCTTTTCTAAGTTTTAGAAAAGTCTTTTCTTTTAGAGGCTTAGTAAGGATATCGGCAATTTGATTCTTAGTATTTATATACTTAAGAATAATGTCACCATTTTGGACATGATCATCCAAGAAATGATGACGTATATATATGTGTTTTGTGCGTGCATGATGTACCGGATTTTTGGATAAATTTATAGCACTAGCGTTGTCACACATAATCGGACATGTGTTACATTTAATACCATAATCTAAAATTATTTGTTCCTTCCATAAAATCTATGCACATGCTAAACCAGCGGCAATATATTCCGCTTCAGTAGTAGATAAAGAAACAGAGTTTTGTTTTTTATTGAACCAAGATACTAATGCTTAACCTAAAAAGTGACAAGTAACACTTGTACTTTTATGATCAGATTTGCAACCAGTAAAATCTGCGTCACTATATGAAACTAAATCAAATGAATTTGATTTGGGATAATATTAACCAAAATCAGATATATGTTTGATATACCTAATTATCCTTTTGCCAACAGTCAAATGACATACCTTAGGATCAGATTGATATCTAGCACATATATAAACAAAAAACATAATATCTGGTCTACTAGCGATAAGATAAAGTAATGAACCAATCATACCTCGATATAGTGGTCGATCAACACTCTTACCGTTTGGATCTTTATCAAGATTTGATTATGAACTCATGGGAGTACACTTTTCTGCAGAATTCTCTAATCCAAACCTTTTGATGAGTTCCTTTACAAATATACATTCCTTCATTTGCTTGATTTGAAGTCCAAGGGAGTAGGTCAATTCACCCATGTGACTCATCTCAAATTCATTCTGCATTTCCTTAGAAAATTCTTGACAAAGAGAATCATTAGTAGAACCAAAAATTATGTCATCAACATATATTCGTTTAATGATAACATCTGAGTCTATATATTTGGTAAATAAAGTAGAATCTATCTTTCCAATAGAATAACCAGATTTTAACAGAAATTTCTTCGATCTTTCATACCAAGCATGTGGTGCTTGTTTTAACCATATAAAGATTTCTTCAACTTGAAAACATGATTATCCAAACTTCATGTTGAAATCCGGGTGGTTGTTCTACATAGACTTCTTCATTTATAATACCATTAAGAAATGTGCTTTTAATATCCATTTGATATAACTTAAAATCTTTGTAACATGCATATGCTAAAAGCATTCTAATAGATTCTAAGCTTGCTACAGGTGCATATGTTTTAATAATTTAAGCCTTCTTCTTGATTATAACCTTGTGCAAATAATCTAGCCTTATTTCTAACAATTTGACCGGATTCATCCAATTTGTTCTTAAATACCCACTTAGTTCCAATAACAGGATGATCTGAAGGTCTATGTACTAATTCATATACATCATTCCTTTTGAATTATTTAAGTTCTTCCTGCATTGCTATAATCAATGAACTACCTTTACATGCTTCAATAACATTCTTTGATTCGAAGGATGATATAAATGCACAATTATTCATTTGTTCTATTTGAGATCTAGTTCTTTCTCTATCAGAAATATCTCCAATAACTAGATCATATGGATGATTATGGACTTTAACAAATGCTTTAGAAAGACTTGTATTTTCAGGGATAATCTCAGGAATGTAATTAGTAGAATCATTGTCTTCTAACCTAGTGTTTTCTAAAGAATTAGTGATAGGAATAGAATCATCTTCATCTAAATATGTGATAGAAGTATAATTCTTATCAAAACTAACATGAAGAGATTCCTCAATGCATAAAGTTCTTTTATTATAAATCTTATATGCTTTACTACGTGTAGAATAACCTACAAAAATACCTTCATTGGATTTAGAATCAAACTTATCCAATGAGTCCTTAGTATTAAGAATAAAACATTTACAACCAAAAACTTTAAAATAAGACACAAGGTATACGATCATAAAACAATTCAAAACAAGTATTATTGCGTTGTGGTCTTACTAATATTCTATTTAATACATAATGTGATGTAGCAATGGCTTCTGCCCAAAACTATTTTGGTAGAGAACTATCACATAACATGGTTCTAGCACATTCATGTAACGTTCTATTTTTCCTTTCAACTACACCATTTTGTGGTGCGGCTTGAGGAAAAGAGAAGTTATGTGTTATACCTTGTTTATTACAAAATTTTGTAAATAATTCATTTTCAAACTCTCCACCATGATCACTATGAACCGTCATAATGGATGAAGACTTTCACTTTTGAATTCTTTTAGAAAATATCGTAAATTCTTCAAATGCATTATTTTTGTGCTTAAAAAATAAAACCCAACCATATTTAGAAAAATCATCAATAATTACAAATGCATGCTTATTACCATTTAAAAAAGCTACTCTTGAAGGACCAAATAAATCCAAATGTAAAAGTTCAAGTGGTCTTTTTGTAGAGATAATATCTTTCAATTTAAAAGAAGATTTATGCATCTTATCTTCTTGACATGCATCAAAAAATTGTGTATGAGTAAAAGATATATTAGGCATACTATAGACTAACTTTTGTTTTGAAATACGTGCCAAATGCTTGAAGTTAGTGTGACCAAAACGTTTATGCAATAATAAAGTATTATCGATGGATGCTAGTAAACAATGATCATGTGTAGATACTAGTCACGTGTTTCAAACCGTCAACGAGGAGCACGTTTTCAATGATTGGCTTAGTTGGATCACCAACTATTCCAATGCCAATAACTTTACCTTTGTTGTTATCACCAAAAGTAACGGTGCCATCATCTTCGAATTGTACGGTTGATAGAAATTTGATGTTCCCGGTCATGTGTTTAGAACATCCACTATCTAGTATCCATCTTTCTTTTATGGGTACCTGAAAGATTAACAATAAATATTGGTACCCTTTTTATTTGGGTCCTTAGGATTAGTCCTCAGGAAACCAAACCCAAGTGGAATTTGGTTTCTTTAAATAATTAGAAAAAAGAATAACATTATGTATAAAGTTAGAAACATATAAATCCTTGTCATATAAACAAATGTTTTTGGGAACTCAAATATTATGCATAATGGTTTTCTTAGAAGATGTAAGAAAATTGGTTTACTTTGGAATATGAATAGTATCCCTTTTCATGCTATTAGAAGAATCAATTTTCTTTGCACTAATAAATACATGCTTTTTCTTTTCTAAAATAGCATTACAAAAAATATTGGATTTGGGAGTATTCTGATATCCCAAACCTGGTCTATGATTAGCAGGATGTTGTATTCTAATTAAATTATCTAGATTATTCTTACCTTTATTAAACTTACTAATGTTAAAAGACATATCATCATATATAAACTTTAGAGAAGAGATATCCTCAACTAAAATGAAAATGCGTGAAATCGTATTATGATTCTTAGATTTGAGAATCTCATTTTCATGAAGTAGTTTATCATTTTGAGAAGATAATGTTTCCTTCTCAATTTTTAGACTATCTTATGAAGAAGAAGAAGAAGAGGTTAGTTCTTGATGAGAAAGAACTAATGCTTTATGTTGAGAATTCAATTTCTTGAATCTCATATATAAATCATTAAAAGCTTCAAGTAATTCTTCATTATCTAAAATACTTACCTTATTATCATTTTGTTCCATAAAGCACATATGAACATTCTCTTCATTACATTTGTCGTTGACTTCTTCTTCTTCTTCTGAAGATGAAGAGTCCCATGTTGCTGCTAGTGCCTTCTTCTTTTTCGAACTTCATATCCTTTCTGAAGTTTTTGAATGTCCATTCTTTTGTCTTAAGAAGTGGAATCTTTTTTCATGTCCAGGCCTGTTACATTGAAAACGTAAAGAAGCATCAGTAGTTTTAGGCTTAAAACTTTTAAACTTACCTCTTCTTAGAAACTTTTTAAAGTTTCTTGTTATAAGTGCCATGTCATCATCGTCCACGTCTGAATCATCGGTGTCTGATGAAGTGACGATGGCAAGAGTTTTCTTCTTTGTATCTGCTTGTTCTTTGCGATCTTGAAGTTATGCTTTGTAGGCCACTAGGTTACAAACGAGGTTTTCAACGGTGAGAGTTGACAAGTCAATAGCTTCTTCTATGGTTGTAGTTTTCTTCTCCCATTTTGATGTTAAGGCACGAAGAATCTTTCTTACTTGTTTCCATTTGAGTATAGGTTTTGCTGAGAGCTATTAGAGTATTGACAATGTCGATAAATCGAGTGATCATCTCTCCAATTGGTTCATTCTCTTTCATTCTAAATAAGTCAAACCTGTGAACAAGAACAGAGATTTTAGTTTCCTTAATTTTACTAGTTCCTTCGTGTGTTACCTGGAGTGTATACCAGATGTCATATGCTGATTTTGCCTGGAAGACACAATCGAACTCATTCTTGTTCATGGAGTAGAACAGTGCATTCATCGCTTTAAAGTTGTGAGTTGCAGCGGATTTATTAATAGCGGTGCATTGGGCATATGGAGTTGTAGGCTTCTCGTATTGAGTTTTCAACATGTTCCAAAGTTCGTAGTCGATGCTTTGAAGATAGATCATCATCCTTGTCTTCCAATAGGAGTAGTTGGAACCATTGAATAGTGGATACCTTGTAGTAGAGTGCCCTTCTGGAAATTATGATGAAGACATTGAAGTGTTCGCCGGATAGGTGTAGGCCATCTTTACCATGAAGCTCTGATACCAAATGTTGGATCTCCTGGCACACCAAATACACTAGAGGAGGGGGTGAATAATGTAAATCACGACGATATTGTAAAATTAAAGTAAATAAAAAATTGTAATAAGAGTGTGAAAATAAATGAACACAACCCAGAATATTCCAAATGCAAACACAGAGATTTATCCTGGTTTGGATCCTTGTGATCCTATGTCCAGTCCTCTACCTCGTAGAGATTTGAATCCACTAAAACACTTGCTTCCAGCAAGTAATCAACATACAAAGATGCCAACACTCCTCGTGTTGCAAACTCGTACAATCTCTTCAACAAGAGATTCACCAAATAAAGTAAAGAAAGAGTATGAAACAATTTCACATATAGCGTTGATAATTGATGGAATTATTGCGCAAGGAAGGTGATTGAATCTCCATGGTTCTGGGTGGAACTTGTAGCTGAACAAACTTGAAGATTGGACTTTCTATGGAGTAAGAATTTCTGCAGAGGTTCCTCTAAGAAAATCTAAAACACCACTTACTTTCTAGAGAGAGAAAGTAGACTTAAGAAAAGATAGAAAGAGTGAATTTTCGTAATTTTTAGACAGGGGTCTGGGGGTCTATTTATAACCCAAAAATTTAGTTTTCTAACGTTGAACACCTACCAAAATTTTCAAAAAAAGTCAGAACCGTTTTGTCCAAATTAGTCGACTAATTTTATGGATTGGTCGACTAATTAAAGTTAACTAGGAATTCTGGAAGTTGAAGTGTCTTCTCAGATTGTAATTTCTAAAACCGGAAAGAAACTGAAGTAAACAGATATTAATTGACTAAAACTAGCCGTTAGTGGCAGTTTTAATTTCCACTTAATAAATATAATATTTAAATGATAAATCTTTTAAAATATCTGATTTTGAAAATGACTAGTAGACTAATAGGAATTATTAGTCGACTAAAAATTTGAAACTTTAGGAAATGGTGGGAAAATGATCTTAGTGACTGTAGGAAGGGTCTGACAAAATTTCAGAATCTTCTGATTTTTTTACTATTTAAATTAGTCGACTAGCGCCAAGGATTGGTCGACTAATTTGACCTTTGACTTGATTTTTTGAAGATGGACCCTAAACGATTAAGAAAGATAATCATCAAGGCTTTTACATTCTAAGTATATGCAAGAGAAAAAATAAAGATTACATCACTTATTACAAGATACAAAATATCTTTGATATGCTCTGTCTTGTAGTGGAAGCCTCTTACAATTTGTATACATAATGAATGTCCAAGTTAATTGTGCTATAATATCTGCATAGATAAAGTCAGTACATATAAAATGATATGTCTGTATCATCAAAACCATATGAGGAATTATGAGTTTCCAATAGTTGTCTGCAGACATGCCCCTGTAAGTCATTTCACAGGCACCTGTCCATCGACCGGTGGCTGTGTTTTCTCCTACTGGCGTATGTGCTTCTGCTCAGCCATTTTCACTTCTATGCTTGACAGACGCCTACACTTCGCGCATCAGTCCCTGTCTGAGCTGTTTGGCAGTTCATAGGCTTAATCTCAGTCGTTCATTCTCTTCCAAAGGCTGTGATCATTTCGTCAAGTGACTCATATGCGTGGATTGAAACCTATTTCTCTCTTCTCCGATTAAACTTCCACACTTCCTCAAGAAATTAGAGTGCCTCATCCCCTGTTGATTCCGTCAGCGATCTAGCATCATCGATATGCCATCTTCCTCCTTTCGACAGCCATTTGAGTCCTCCGATCATCTCCAGTCTTCTAGGTATCATTGTCAATCGTGTTCTGTTCCAATTCATGCCTTAGGAGCTAGATTTCTTGTCAATTTCATTTCGTTAGGTCCCAAGCCTGGAACTTCATCGAAATCTAAACCCCTATCTCTCAAGAAGTGTAGGAGAGAAGATTAGGGTTCCCAAACTTCCTCCGACCAAAGATCTCACCAAGAGAGCTAGGTCACCCTCTCCTCTGATTGAGTCTGCCTCTGATTCCGATGAATCATGGGCTAGTGAACCTGAACCAGAGTCCCTTCTCCGTAAGTGAAAACAACCCCATACTTCATCTGCTTAACCCCAAGCTCAACCCCAAGTTAAACCCAAACCCCTAGTTGAACTCTAAGCTGAACCTAAAACTCATCCTGAAACCACTTATACTCCTTCAACGGTCTCAGCTACTATCCCTATTTGTAGAGATGAAATGTGCATATGGAAATTCAATGCCCTGCTCATTGTCAAAATCCTTAAGGAATGATTCATCGTGTATTCAGCTTTTCAAGATGAAAATCTATCTCAGCTTTTGACCTCAACCAAGCTTGTTGATCTCTTTCATTGCTCAGCTGCTAAATCCCTTAAACCATACCACATGCTAGTAAAAATATTTTATGCTAACTGCATTCGTGGTGAGTATAATGATACCAGTGTTATTGATACTTTGGTTCAAGATACATCCATCATGCTTGAACCCAAGCTTCTAGGTACCATCCTTGGCATTCCCTTTTTAGGAACCCTTCCAGCTCGCATTAAGATCTCCAAAGTTTCAGGATTTGATCAAGCCATTATTCAGGACATGTTTAGGACAATTCCTCCTATTCTCACCTCAGCGGTGAAGACTAGCAGGTTTTCCAAACATGGGTGGGCAGCCCACCAAGTTGTCAAATCAAATATCCTTCAAAAATCTGGATCCTCAGATCAGCCATCTCATGACATCCTAAAATACATGTATGCCATCCATTCTAGCATGGATATAAATTGGAATTGAGTCATCTTGGATAGGATGGACCATGTTGAGATCACCCCTACTCTATCTCACCTCCCATACAGTTGCATCTTGACCCATGTTTTTTGTCATTTCAAGATTGACCTTTCCTCATATGAGTCTATTCCTCTGGGTCCTCTATTGGATGAGTCTGCAAAGCTGAAGTCCTTTTAAGATCTGCAGATTGCAGCCAAGAAGAGGCAAGTTGTGTCTGAGCACCCCTCCTCTACTGTGCCTCCAGTTGATACCACCATTCCTTCATCTTCATCTGCTCCATCACCTTTGGATGCCTTCTTTTTCCAGTTGGATAAGAAGGTAAATTTGATGCTAGAGATGCTCAACACTTCCTTGGAGCATCATGGTTTATTAGTGCCTTCCTCCCTCCAGTCACTGATGCATCCCTCTGAGCCTATTCCATTGACTGTTGCTCCTGCTGATGTTACACAACCTCCTCCAGCTGATGTATCTCAAATCACTCTTCATGCTGTTGATGATTCTGCACAGGCTACACAAGTTATCACTCCTTTTGATTCCGATATTGCTGACACTTCAGAGAAGGATACTCATGATTTCTCTATGGAGATGAGAGCTCCACAGTCCTCCTCAGCTGCTTTTAAGCCTTCCATCTTTGTCTAGCTTGCTGATTGATGCATCTTAGAGACCTCTCACCCAAGGTCATTTTTTGTAGGCTTTAAGAGTCTAGGTGTTGATGTGTGGTGTAGTAGTTTGGTTGGATGCGTAGATGATGATACTTCATGTTATGATGTTTGGTTATATGATGTATGGATCTGACATCATTTTTGTACTCTGTGTTCATATTAATATATAAACATAGTGTGAACCTTTTGCTCTATTATATCTTGTGTGAATGTTGTCTATTCTTTTTGCTCTTGAATGTATATGTTTATTGTTGAAATGTATTGAGTGTTGATATTGGACCTCTCTTCCTCCAGTCAACTATGTTTTTGATGATTTTTATAAGTATTTTTGTAATACACCTCCATGCATTCCAGTTTTTCATTTGGTATCACATTAAATGCCTATCCTACTCTTTATACTCCCATGATTGTTTTACTTTTTATTTAGCACTAGCTGTTGTCGTTTCTCTACTCCCACTTTTTGGATAATGCCATATGGGAAGATAAATAAACAAACTCGTAACTTTTTTCTAATTAGAAGGTAAACATTAGTTTGAATCTAATATTGATATATCCTTATATTCATGCAGAGTAAGATATAATGAATTTGGATTCAAAATACAAAATTTTAAAAACATTGAATTCATTCCATGTCACTTATATTATACTCTTTATTTAATTGATCAATTGATGCCTATGTCTAAATTATCTAACTTGATTAGCATCTATGTAGGGGGAGCAAGTATTCTTGAAAGCAAAAATATTTATTTTTATTTATGTTTGTTAGTCATCACCAAAAAAGTTGATAATGTTGAGTATTGACTTTTCACTAATTGGTTTTGATGATGAGCAAACAAAAATACTTGTGACTAATACTCTACTTGCAGTTAATTCATTGCCTAATCCAATCTTGAAGATCAAATTGCAATGAATGATAATAAAGATCAATCAGAACTCAAAGAGATGACTGGGTGATTAAGACAAAGAAAAGAAGACTTGAAGACTTCAAGTTTAATCAAGATAAAAAGAAGAAGACAAAATTATTGTAAATCTTTTTATTCTTCTATTTTCTTTCTCTTAGAATGTAACCTTGAAGTAGAGTAAACTTGGAGCACACACACTTCACTCAATCTATCCTAGGAATCCATTAGAATTTATTTCCTAGGACTCTAAATCATAAAACACTTAGTTTTGAATTCTGGAAGTATGACAGCAGATTGCTGCTCAAAATCCAGGCGATTGTCTCTGGACAGGCGCATGTGTTTTGTTCTTCAGTCATATGAAATGCACAGACTTCTACTTAGGTTTTGGGCCTTTTACTCTTAACTTCTAACAGGTGACTGATGTACAAAGTACATGTGCCTATCCATAGTTCAGGTGCATGTGACTTGTTAATCAGTCTCATGTATCATGTTGTCCAAGATTTCACATTTATCAACTTACGCACTTGTGCTCTCAGGCACTGTACACTGGTTTTACAGGCGCCTGCCTACAGTACAAGTGCATTCCACTAAATTCGTATGTCCATTCCTTGCCTAACTTCTTGATTTTGGCAAGTTACGCACTTGTGCACACATGCACTGAACGGTGGTTTACCAGTCCACTACCCATGGCACAGGCACCTATGGATACCCCATCAGTCACATGTCCTTTGGTTGCCCAGATTCTAGAATTAGTCAACTTACGCACTTCTGCCATACAGATGCCTGACATTGATTTCACATGCGCATGCTTGTTTTCAGGCACCTGGCGAACTTTCATCAGTCTCCTGTCCTACGAGGTAAGTTACCATTTGAATTCTCACCTACCCTCAGACACAGTGCAGTAGGCGCTTGGTGATCCTGCATCAGTCATCTGTCCTGATGGATTTTTCGATCCGTTGGCCAATCAACGACGTTTTTGAAAGGGCATTTTGGGTAATCTGTTGGGGGATTTGAGAGAACTTATAAATATGACTTCTACTGTTCCATTGAGGTCCCCCTCTTAGATATTCTTTAATTCATCTCAAGCTCTCAAGAACTCAAATCATTCAATCTTTCAAAGCTCTCGTTCTCTCTTGCTCACCAACCTAGAATCCAAGTTCATATCTTCTAGGCATTTGGTAGTGACAAGCTGAGGTGCTCCTCTCTTCGTTCAAGAGACCACAACACAATTCACCCTTGCCCCTTTAAGTTCTCTACTTCAAGGCATATGTATTTGTAAGTGTGTATTTCAATTCTTAAATCTTTCGTTAAATTGGTTTTGCTCTCGGTTTGTGGGAGTGGTTTTCTTGATCCCAAATTGTGGAAATCAAGGACATCAATAGTTGTATTGATTACACTTGTAGGATTTCTACAAGTGGGTTTAAAGGAAATCTCAAGTTACGGTTCTAGATTGAGTATCCGGGTGGTATCCCGGGCGATAGGGACGTATGATTAACAGGATCAAGTCGGGTTTGACTTCGGTAATCCGAACCATTGAACATCTTGTGGTTGCATTGTTAAATTTGTTATTTCATATTATTTCCGCATTATTGTTGGTTAGGATTTTAAGTATGCGTAATTTCCTCTTTAATTTTATACACACAATTCAACCCCCTTCTAGTGTTTTCCTCATAGCACATGGTCCTTACACTTCTTTCCCTCATCATTCACTTCAAACCCAAAATTCTCCAAATCCCTTACCTATCCAACTTTTCAAATCTCTTCCTCATCTCCCTAACACTCTCCCAACCCAATTCATCCACATACTCTCTCAAATCTCCTAGAACCTCCACTCTTCACAAAACCCTAACCCTATTTTTGCCAATTCCTTTGCCGGGCCACAGTCATCTATGCGCCTAATCTTGGGGTAGGCAAGATCAACTGCTAGAGCCATCGGGAGGAGAAGATTTCGTGATCAATTTGGTATATTCCTTTCATTCTCCTGAATTTTAATTCCTTCCTCTGAATTCCTAGGATTTTTACGTAGGATTTCTATTGCTTCTTCTATATCATATTTATGTGGTTGTACTTCATTTGCATCACACTACACACCACCACCATGTCATCAAAACGAGCCTCCTCGAAGATTTAGACTTCCACCTCCACCGCACAACAGACTCGCCCTCAAAGGGCGATTGAGCATGCTCTGCTTCCTCCCAGAGCACTACCCACGGTGGCGCTATTAGGAATTCCACTCCAAGATGAACCCCAACACCAAGCATACGTCATGCTTAGCCCCTACCCTTTGTTAGTGACCAAGCTTGCTAGTATCTCTGGCCTTCAATCCTTAGGGATCCTTGAGGGTATCGAAACATTATTCATGAATATCAGGTAGACGTCCTTCCTCAACACTCACACCAAGGCTTATCGGTGTCTCGTGTTAGAATTCTTGAGCTCCGTCCACCACACCACAATGGGAATTTCATTTTGCCTTATGAATGTGGATCACGAGCTTACCCATGAACAAATAAAGGAGTTGTTTGGATGGCTTGCTGGGGCCGCATAGGACCCGATGAAATCGTGCTACCATGAGGGTTCAATGACGGAGTGTTTTAGAGAGCCATTACAGGCTTATGAGCCTTTGATCATGAAGGGTTTTACGGGTCCTTAGGGCTATAAAACCAGTGTATGGACTAAGTCAGACAGACGATGAAATCAAAATAAGCAGCATAAAACATCTTAAAACATTATTAAGTCTAGCCCTAAAGAAATAAACCCGAGCCAAAATATCTACTATCCCGGGGTTGGATCCGACCAACCCTTAAAGATATATCTATCAAACTATTGCAATTATAAATGCATGTAAATTAAACTGCATGCATGTCACTTCGCTACCGTGCGAAGCGTCGTTTTCAGCAACCTTTCTTTATCCCTGAAGCGATGTCCCGCGTTGGGACTGAGCCGCTTCTCCCGAGACGAACCACGTCCCGAGGTGAAAAATCTCCTTGTCGCCAAGCAAACCACACACTTTAGAAAGTTTCACCTTCAGTGGATCCTCCATCAAGACTTCGAATCCAATCCAAACTCCTTTGTAGCTTTACTAGAGCCCGATCAGGAGCAAGAAATAAATGAGAGAAAGATAGAATATTAATTTAGCTAAGATTCGAGCTTGCTCACGTTTAATGGATTTACTCGGATCTGCAGCTTGGTTCGGGGTGAACCAGTGCAAGTTTCAAGGAGGAGGGTTGCCCCTATTTATATTGTTGGATGACACCTCCTATCTTCTCAATTTCTGATGTGGGACTAAATTTTTGAGGAGAAAATTAATTTCAAGTTTGGCTTTCACGAATGCCAAACTTCAACGAATTTTTCATCCCTCACCGTTGAACTTCATGAGCGATATCATATATCTAATCGAAGAGCACTAAACGGTGAACACATAGAAATAAACAAAGCTCAATTCCGTCTCCTTAAACGTTGACTCCTTAAACGTATGACCAAAGATGTCAAAAATTCACGCGTTCTGAAAACGCAGACGCCATTTTCCCTAGGGTTTCTAAAACCCTTGTGTGCCCCCACTGTGGGGCCCACTCTTTATGTGGTAGGGGGACAGCCAGCATGGGCCTGGGTCCCCATGCGTAGGCTGGGCGTGGGCATCCAATGCCTAGGCCTGGGTGCCCCAGCGCCCGGGCTGGCCCTGGCCCATACCCAGTTGGGCATGTGTAATGGGCTTTTGCCCTCAATTTTTGACACTCTTTTTTTGTTTCTTTCTTGTTCTTTGTTATTCTTTAGCCCTATTGTGCTTGGACCAAAAAACCAAACATTTTCTAGGATATTCCTAGACTTCAAATTGAGCTTTGTTCTATGCCTTTAATTATAAAATATATTTGTAAATGTTTTACGATATATTTTATTCCTTTTACATCATATGCAATTAATCCACACCAATAACATTATATCGCAAACCCTTTGCGACTTAATAAATTTTCATATATCATATGTATTATCTCCCTTAAGACTTCCTATTACTTGACGATGGTCTCACACTGTGTGACACCATACAGACTGACCCTACTACAGGTGTGGCTCGAAACCCCAGACGACAGAGACCACGAGCAGCAGATATCGTTCATATTTTGGTATCATCATTATGTGGTTAACTCATAGACATGGGTATTTTCAGGACCACCCTGACTGTGTTCGTAATAAATATTGCAGTTTTAGTCCCTTCATCAAAACTATGTCGCTTAGTCAAGCCAAGGGTACGGTCAACGGTCAACCACAATAGCTTGAACTCGATTAGTATCCATCGGTCTTTATTCTATCAATGTTGGTCTTCTTCCAACATACTTTAGCCAAAATTTTCACTAAAGACCGAACCAACATATATGATACTAACTCCCTATTAATGGGAGAGACAAATCCTTGCTTGGTCATTACTCTCTTTGCACGCTTCAAGTGTCACTCAACCAAAGACCTTTCGACAGGCCTTATCTGGAAGCTAGGTCAGTGATCTAAGTGACACCGTTCACGTACAGGTTTGTACATTGACCTCAAGTCTAGGGACCAACTTGCCTATCATCACAGAGAGTTATCACTGACAGATTAGTTATATTAACCATGTGATAACTCTTGTTATGTCGTTCGGTGAACTCGTTCTCCAATGAGAACCTATGTCTCGTCTCCGAATTTTCCAAGTCGATCGACCATGAGATCATCGTCACCACTCTATAGAGAAGACAAAGACATAATGGTCTATCCGATATATCGATAATATTTTCTCAAAACATCTACAACCATGAACGATTTTAGACTTATGCTACAAAAACTCAAGCAATTATCCATGATCGAAATCCTCATCTCGATACTTATTTACCTCACATCAAGTCTCAGGACTTCACCTAAGTTCTAATGTAGACTACATTATTATTAACTGTGTTAACTTCTTACCAAACAGCTTACTGTTATTTCAAACAAGATGTTTATACATATACACAAAGATAAATTACCTCGAGGGCATACCCATCTCTCAACAGATCAGAGGATTGCCAAGGCATCTTCTAATGTTCACCCATGCTTGCACCATGTGCATATGATCATGGCTTGCACAATTTTTACTAGGGTAAATTACGGGACCATGACATGATTCGAGTTTTTCAGCCTCTGGATTATGACCAAACCTCTAATCGTTGACACGGACACGGGCCTCACATCTCCTGCTTGTCCACTTAAGAGCTCGGAGTGGTTGGTTTACAAATTGACGAGGGTTACCACTTCTCGCACCGGTGAGATTTGTTCCAGCGGCCTCATCATGCTTATTGTAGAATACTAACCCTTTCACATTGATATTCTGGAGAACCTTCTTAGGGTCGACGGCTGTCACGCCCCGCTTCCCATTATACCTGGGAGAGAAGCCGCGAGCGGGTCCGCATGTGCATAAGGCAAAGAAGGAGTACTTTTTTCTTCCTTATTTGACATAAGCATAATAAGCATCTGTGATCACAACATTTCATGTCCTTGTATGCAAACTCAGAACAATACATATCATCATTATTACAAAGTTAATGTCCAGAATTACATGTACACAGATAAGGCCTAACATGGCCATTAGAAACAGTTTACCTGAAAAGGAATTGCACTTGAATGAGATTACGGCGACAATTGTCAATCTTTAGCAGTGTTGCATAAACATGGCATTCCTCAGCAGTGGATCTCAGCATCCTGGTACAACCTGCTCAGTCTCAAAGTACACCTCTCTGTCTCAAACCTGACATATATTTCACAAGATAGAAGATAAGGAAATATACGTTAGCGAGTATCGCTCAACAAGATATAAAATGTTAGTGGAATTGACCATTGGCAAGGTATGCAAAAGCAATTTCATGGCAGTTAAAGTATTTAAGAATAAATGAACAATTACCATTTCTAAACAGTTCAAACAGGATTACATTAGCATGGTAGTTCTATTTCTAAGTAGTTAGAACAGATTTTTAGATTAGCATGGCAGTTCTATTTTAAATGGAAGCAGTAGCAGTTCTATACTACATGTACAATATAGCATTCTCAGGATGTTCATGAGTGTGTGCAATTTAGTGACTAAGGTTGACGTTATTAGGTGGTATGCAAGTGAATCAACCTTCTAGTACACTCGAAGGTGACCTATTTACTTCCGGCTAGTGACCGCGAACCCAACCCTACCCACATGTACTTTCTAGACCACGAGTCAGAATCAGTCAAACCGGCCCGCATGATTTGTAATATTGGAACACGAGCCAGACTAACCAAACTGGCCCATAAGAGAGCCAAATACTAGCATGCAATATCTATAATCAGCCAAACTGGCCTGTAATGTCTATGGTTTTCAAGCAATTCATGTACGTTCAGCAATGTTTTGCATTTCATGTCGTTACAAGGCATTCTCAATTTACTTAATAAATGTCCACACACACGCATGCAGGGTTTTGATCTCGTCAATCGACTTAATGAAATGTCCACACACACGCACACACAAATTTTTATCTCGCAATACACGAAAGTAAACACATGAAGTTTGATGTCACATTTAGATGAAACGATATTGAAAATATATAGAAAGTGCACACTTGCCAGATTTAGGTGATTTTGGTGACAATGAGTTCGTATGGAAGGCACAGACGTTTTCTGCGTCATTATATTTTCCATATCAGGTTAAACGAATTTAACTGATTAAAATGTTATATATATCTATATATTAAAACATAACTGTTTTTGAATCTTAGGGCTGACTAGGACAAGATAAAGAGTGGCTAGGATTTGTCTTGAAGAATGGAAGGTTGAGATGAGTTTTGAGAAAGTTGGGAAAGGTATCAATTTTGTTGGAAAACTCAAAATTTGAAATTTAAAAAAACCACACCCATTAGTCTCTCCCTTTGCTTTTGCTGGATGGACTGAATGTGGGGGCCCACCAAGGTTATGAAAAAACGCACTTCATTTAACGAGGAAAGAGGAGCTTGAGGAGGATTT
The DNA here is from genome assembly GCA_030789695.1 of Scilla litardierei. Classification (NCBI taxonomy): domain Eukaryota; kingdom Viridiplantae; phylum Streptophyta; class Magnoliopsida; order Asparagales; family Asparagaceae; genus Scilla; species Scilla litardierei. The sequence continues at coordinate 2,964 of JAULAV010002082.1, read as the reverse complement.
TGGGGACCAATGTCTCCATTGCTTTTAAGATCTACAGTGCATTACTCTGCGGGTGATACAAGTAGGTGTAAACTTATATTAGAATGATATAATTTGATGGCCAAACTGGATAAATTCCGTAATTTGTGGCGTAAAAGAACCAACTTTGATTGAAGAAACATAACAGTTAAAAATTTATGGAAAAATTAATGCTGTCATCGGATCTAATATATGAAAATGAAACTTCACAATAAACCCATGATTTATGAGCAATCAGATCCATTATTGATTAAAGGAACAGGCGAAAAAATTTGTCATCGAAATACCATGTGAGAAAGTATTTAAATGCCCTTTAACACAGAACCAAAAATGTTCATCGAAAAAAACCACAAACCATGTTATCATGTTTCCACTACAAGATGATGGACCGAAGAGACAATAATTAAATGGTAATAATCAAACCCAAATCAAAAAATCAAAAAATCGTCAAATAGCCGAAACTAGAAGACCCAACAGTCTATAACAACAAAAATGATGATCCATGTACATAATTGTTTTTTGCACGAGTAGATTGGGATAAAGAGTGGCTGAGATTTGATCTTGATGAATAAATAGTTGGGACAAGGTTCTGATACGTGTGCCAAAGGCGCGGGCGCCCGCTAAATTTTTTAAGGCTAATTTGTTGTTCCGCGTCTAAGGCGCCTGCACCGATTTTTTGCGCTAATTTGTTATTCTGTGTCGAAGGCGCACGTGCCGCTAAATATTTTTATGCTAATTTGTTGTTCCGTGCAATTTTGGCTGTGAAAATATTTTTTGGGGAATAAGGATTTTGCGGGGGAAAATCTTAAATGAACTGTGCCCGCGGGCACGGGTTATGACTAGTCTATTCTATAAAACACAACATTTTTTGAATTTTGTCCCAGTCATAACTTTGTTTGTCCCAGTCACCAACAACGGCCTGGATTTACTCTGGTGAAGGGCTAGGATGTAGCCACGTAAGCAAGTGGGTACAACAGGAATGTGCGTGAGAGAAAAAAATTTGAAACACAGCCGTACATGCTTTCCCATGCTCACACAGATCAGTAATATTGGGGGGAAGCTCGAAATTTTTGGGGGAAATCTCATCTCTCTTCCTCGCAGTGTCTTCATCCTTACGACCTCAAAAAAATGAGCTCTTCATGCCCCTCTGAAATTGTTGGGGTTGGGATAAAGCTTGGTTTTTGGGGGGAAACCTTGAGCGTTTGGAACTTGGGAAAGGGACTCAAAGATATCCCCCCGCTGAAGTTCTTAGGGTTGGGGGAAAGGTCGGCACCAAAATTTTTGGTGGTCAAGCCACAGTCGACCTGGGACAAAGGCAATGTTGAGATCGCTGATCTTTTGTGTCGTCGTCCGTAGCCACCAGGTCAGCTTCTAGATCTCTCTCTCATTTCGAATCGCTTTCTTTCTTCTTTAAATCTAACATCAATTGTGTCTCAGTTCGCTGCAGAACACTATGTTGTACCTGTAGAGCTTCATTGGTACGGACAGAGGTTGGTTTGATTTTATGAACAGATCTGTTGCTTGATTCTGTAAAGTTCAAATTTTGGCTACAATTTTGCAGAGATTTTCTAATTTTAGAAGTTTTTTTATCTAAAGAAGGTTGATCTGATTTCTTTTGTGATTTGTTTTTTAGCAGTGGAAATTTGTAAATGTAATTATGTCGAGACTGAGAGTGAGAAATCCTCCTTGGATCGAGAGCAAGAGCGAGAGCCCGCCAAGGAGGTGATATAAATTTGTAAATTAGTTTATTTTGGACCTTTACTGTATAATATTTTCTGGGGATAAATGAGTTTGTATTAAAGTTTGATATTTAGAGTTAGGTTAATGAACTTTTGAATAATGTTGTGGATTAAGGATCAGGTTCCTTTTTATTTTTGTTTAGTATGATCTGTCTTTTCCCCAGCAATGTAGAGATTTTGCAGTAGAGTAATATGACATATTAGGAAAGTTGTATAACCTTATTATTGCCATATAGTTGTCAAGAAGACTCAATAATTACTGCCAAGAAATTCAACGAAAAATCCTATGTAAACAACAAGAAATCAGAATTATCTCATGACAATTAAAGTATGGCTGAATAGCAAATGTAGCATGTCAGATGAGTAAAAATCCCCATTCAATTGTTGTAGTAGAGAAAGACTATAAACACTGAAATAAAGTTAATTATGTCACGTAGAACTAAGGTAAATTTTTGTTTGATTGCAGCATGGCCCCAACTGAATAATTCACATATGTAAATGTGTTCTGATGAACCAATGCATGATGCACACATGAATGCACATGCTGTGGATTATAATACAGCAATGGATGAAATGCACACTGATTCGGGTAATGGAATTGATTCTCTCTTCTTCTTCTTTGAAAATATTCAGACATTTTGATTACATAACTTTTCTTTCAAAATGATAGGTGTGAAATGAAATATTGCAGAAGTCCATAACTCACAAGTGCTAAATATATCTTTGTTTGATTAATGCAGCGAGTTTCAGACTCTATGATCCACAAATGCAAATTTGTTCCAATGAACAAACTCTTCATGTTGGGTCATTCTGGAATCAACCTAGCAATGCTGAAGGGCATGAACTTGGTGGTGCGAGCTCCTGGTAATCGGTAATCTCATCTTAAAATGAAGCAAGATGGGCTTCTTCAGGCGATTACATCAATTTGAGAAAGGGAAGGAACAAGGTACTTGCTCAAAACATGGCCAATTTTTCGATATTCATCATCAGTCCAGAATATTGATCAAGGATAAATGAATCTGTGAACCTACAGAACTTTGGTATCTCCCTCATTAGATTGTGATTGCAGTTTGTTTTCTACCCTCTAAAAATCATAAATAGAATAAATAACGAATTAAGGAAGCTTTTGTTCTGTTTTGATGCAAAATTCAGTATTTTTGCCCGAAGTTTTTTTTTTGCAGTTATATGCTTTGATTATAATATTTTG
>JAULAV010002081.1:0-18000 GCA_030789695.1 Scilla litardierei | reverse complement strand
ATGCCCCAAGAGATAGGCTTGACCAAATGTCTCTCTTTCAGTTGTCACCAACTCATAGCATTATCAGTCAGTTGGAGTTTTGTAACATCAACCCATCCTGCCTGAGGGACACGTGTAGCACTCAACTTGTCCTCAGTTCCTTGGGCCCATTCTTCAGCTTCCAAAGGCCCTTTTTCCAAAGAGGTTCTTGGGTCGCAGCTCATGAAATTACTTAACTCCAGGTTCAGCTCGAGGTAGTGGTGGTGAAGTTTGAGCAGGTTGCTGACCCTGCTGGATCTTCAATATGCCTATCATGACTCTGAGGAGTTCATTCTTGTCGGTACCTTCGTTAGTTCCGTTCCCAATCCTGGTGTTGTGTCTTCCTGCCATGCTACAAGAAAAATAAGGTAAACATATGTGTACAAGATTTATCTAGCAAATCTGGCTAATAATGACATCCATATTGTTTCGAGTATTTCGCAGAATGCAGACCAGCATAGGCCCCCACTAAAACCTGTCGTGCCCTGCTTCCCATTATACTTAGGAGCAAGGACGCGAGCAGGTTTGCATGTGCTTAAGGCAAAGAAGGAGTACTTTTTTTCTTCCTTTTTTACTTAAACACAATAAGCGTCTGTGATCATAACATTTCAGGTCCTTGCATGCAAACTCACAACAATACAGATCATCATATTACAAAGTTAAAGTCCAGAATTAAATGTACACAGATAAGGCCTAACATGGCCATTAGAAACAATTTACATGAAATGGAATTACAATTGAATGAGATTACAGCAACAATTGTCAATCTTTAGCGTTGTTTCGTAAACACGCCGTTCCTCAGCAATGGATCTCAGCATCTTGGTACTCCTGGTCAACCTGCTCAGTCTTAAAGTACACCTCTCTGTGTCAAACCTGACATATATTTTACAAGATAGAAGACAAGGAAATATACGTCAGCGAGTGTCACTCGGCAAGATATAAAATGTTAGTAGAATTGACCCTCGGCAAGGTTTTCAAAAGCAATATCATGGCAGTTAAAGTATTTGAGAATGAATGAACTTTTAACATTTCTAAGCTGTTCAAATAGGGATTACATTAGCATGGTAGTTCTATTTCTAAGCAGTTAGAACAGATTTTTAGATTAGCATGGCAGTTCTATTTTAAATGGAAGCAGTAGCAGTCCTATACTACATACATGTTCAATATAACATTTTCAGGATGTTCATGAGTGTGTGCAATTAAGTAACTAAAGTTCACGTCGTTAGGCGGTAAGCAAGTAAATCAACCTTCTCGTGCCTTCGAAGGTGACCCGTTTACTTCCGCCTAGTGTTCGTGAACCCTACCCCATCTACGTATACTCTCCGGCCCACATGATTTGTAATATTGGAACATGAGCCAGACTGGCCAAACCAGCCCACAAGATAACCAAATCTTGGCATGCAATATATGTGATTAGTCAAACCGGCCTGCAATGTCTAGTGTTTTCAAACAATTCATGTTCGTTCAGCAATGTTTTGCATTTCATATCGTTACAAGGTATTGTCAATTTACTTAATAAATGTCCATACACATGCACGTGGGGGTTTTACCTCATCAATCGACTTAATGAAATGTCCACACACGCACACACAGATTTTTATCTCGCAATACACGAAAGTAAACATGTGAAGTTTGATGTCACATTTAGATGAAACGATATTGAAAACATGTAGAAAGTGCATGCTTGCCTAATTTAGGTGATTTTGCTGTCGATGAGTTCGTATGGAAGGCAAAGACATTTTCTGCGTCATTAGATTTTCCATATTAGGTTAAACGAATTTAACTGATTAAAAAGTTATGTACATATATATACATATGGAAGGCAAAGACATTTTCTGCGTCATTAGATTTTCCATATCAGGTTAAACGAATTTAACTGATTAAAAAGTTATGTACATATATATACATATATATATATATATATACATATACATACATATACATATATATACACATGTGGAAGAGGATTGTGAGCATCTGTTCTTTGGTTGTGAATTCAGCCGCTACATCATAATGCGTACAATGCAAAAATTTGGAGTACCAAGTGCTACAGCCTCTGAAATTAGCCCAACTCTTCATGCTACAGGAACATTCTTCCTATCGAATTTCAGGAAAAATAAAATGATGAGCAGGCTTGCAAATACTGTTCTTGCAGCCTCGGTCTGGCACCTCTGGAAGGAGAGAAACCGGAGAGTTTTTGAAAATACACAGAAGCCCAAGACATCATTATTCGAGGATATCGCCGCAGATATTAGAATAGCAATGAGGGATTAAGACAGGGTGGATGGAGATGCTGTTGAAGCTTATTCAAACTGGGAGCTTCTAGACAATGGTTGACTAAATATAATGCATGGTTTTTTGTTTTGAGGGATCGGGATATTTTAGTGGAGAGTGATGGCTATTAAATCCTAATCCCTATTTGCTTACAATAAGCCCTTTGTAATGTCTGAGCAGTTTTCTTTCAAATAAAGATTTTCACTTACCTTCCAAAAAAATATATATGGGTAAAATGCGCTTGCGCTCAAGCTCTGATGGAATTCCTGCGCTCGACCCCTCCATACCGTCCGATTCGATCCCCCGGCTATTGTTAAAAACGGAACCTGCAGAACTTTTTGTGCAATTACCAGCGCGCCCTTTAAGCAACCGGCACTTTTGGGGTAATTACCATCCCGCCCATAAAGCCCATTTCAAAACAACTATGTAGAACTATACGTGCAATTACCATCGCGCCCTTTAAGCCCTTTTCAAAGAAACTTTGTACACAATTACTAACAGATGTTTTTAAAATTATACGGGACTATTTTGCGCATCGAGTAAAAACGGAGGATTAAATAACTCTTCGCGCATAACGCGCTACAGTCTAATGCGTTGTGCACGGTAATTAAAAACAAAATCCATCCGCACACACCATGGGCAATATTACGACAGGTTGTACGCGTCGTGTGCAGGGGTTAAAATGCCTAGTCGGAAGCAATATCCATCCGCGCACACAACCGACAAAATTACGCCACGATGTACGCGTCATATACGGGAGTTTAATGGCCTAGTCTGAAGCAATATTCATCCGAGCGCTCGACCGGCAAAATTACGCCACATTGTGCACATCGTGCGCGTGGGTTAAAAGACATAACGTTAATTAATATTCATTCGCATGCACAAAGGATAGAATTATACCGCGTTGTGTGTGTTGTGCACGGGGGTTAAAAGACCTAGTCTGAAGCAATATTCATCGGTGCGCACGACGGGTTATATTATTCCCTATTATGCACGTTGTCCGCATCGGTTAGAGCACATAGCCAGTAGCGATATTCAACCGTGCACTCGACGGGTAAAATTATGCCCCGTTGGGCGCGTTGTGCGCGTGAGTTAAAAGACCTAGTCTGTAGCAATATTCATTCGTCTGACCTAGTTTGTAGGTAAAGACATAATTACTCAACGCGCAAAACAGGCAATATTGCTGTAGTATTGCGTTCGGTGTAATTGGTATGATCCACAACATCAATCCATACCGATGATAACATTTGCACATTTCAGAAGCCATGATAAAATTTCAGGCTACAAAGTGGTCAATATTTATAAAAAAACTTATTACATTGATCAAACGTTATATCTTACAAATACTAAATATCATCAACGTTAGCAATACCCTTACGTTCTACCATCTTACCAAATAAATGCATCCTCCACTCATAACCAGCCGGCCATCCTTCTGTCACAGCGTCATGTTTTCTTGTCCACACAAGTGAAGTCGGAGGGACGACACTAGTTGGGTCAAGTTTAATGAAAACAAAGTGATTATTGTTCACATGACCCTACGTTATATGACGTCTGGAGGCTGGGGGTACTGGAGGAGTTCTCAAGGGAAAAAATGTCACACACATCTTAGGTGCAAGCATATGTACTACACAGTTGTAGCATGAGTCAATGACATGTACCATTTCTGGCATCTGCATCAATTTATCTTATCCTGCAGGTGCATCAATAAAAAAGTTCACTGCCTCCAAAATCTCATTATATACATCCCCACCCATAATACGCCTATACAAGATGCTGTATGTCTACATCTCACTGAGCAAGTCAGATCTGACATGCAGCCACTCGTTCTTATCCAAGCCCAATTGAGCTGCCACAGCCCTGTACCCACATTTTCCATCTTCTTTCACGTCTTCGACGCCCACTATAAGAGGTCGTAGACAGTCAGGAAAATCCAACCAATATGGTATGCGATATTGGGCAGGCAAATCATCAACATAATCATCATGGGAAATCGAAGGTTTCGTCTTCTTTATTTGAAGTTTCACACGCCTACTACTTTCCTTCACAGGCTTCATCTTCAATTTAGGCTTCTCCTTCACCGTCGCCTTATGCTCCGCAATCGAATGCAACTGTGGAGCCTTAACAGGCTTCCTCGTCACTGTAGTCTTCTCCGTCTCATCCAAAAGCTGCTCAGAAACCACATTAACCAGTGGAGAAATTTTTTTAATCCATCTCCTCGTGCTCATCAAAATACGTAGCCATAGCCGACTCCTCCTCCCTCCCAGCATTCTGAGCATCCATATTATGATCCATTGTCTCCACCGTCACCCCAACTAGAACGTAATCTCTGCTTGCATCAACTCAGCATCCACTATCTTCTCATCCTCCATATCCTCCACATTCACCTCATCCACCTTCGGCTCCTCCTTCACCCCAGCTGCATTCTCCCCCTCATTCATCTCAGCAGTCTGCTCATCCACATTACGTTCCACCGTCCCTGCCGTATCCACCAACTTTCCAGTATGCTCCTCAGCATTGAAATCAGTAGCCACTGTCTTATCCTCCTCCTCCTCATTCTCCTTCTCTTCATACACCTTCGGCTGCACAGTCTCAGCCGCTGCATTATCCTCCACCACCTCCTCAGCATTCTGCACCTCCACATTAAGGGCAGCCGTCTCCGCCATCTCCACTAACTCCCCAATAATAAAATCCTCTGCATTCAACTTATCAGCCACTACATTCTCAGCCTCATCCTCCCCATACACATCATGCACCCTCAGCTCCACATTCTCCTCCGCTGTATTATCCTCATCATCCTCCTCAGTATTCTGCTCCTGCCCACTAAGAGCCACCTTCTCAGCAGTCTTCTCCATCACATTACGATCCACCTCCTCATCCTACCAATAAGAAGCAACTACAGTCGCCTCCTCAGCCTCATCCACCTTCTCCTTATCCCCCTTATGCTCCTCCTCAACATTATCCACATGCACCACATGATCATCACCCACAATTCTACACGGTGATGCTAACTCGTGCACTGGGGTTAAAAGGCCAAGTCTGAAGTAAAATGCATCCGCGTGTACGACGGGCAATATTACGCCTCGATGTGCGCGTCATGGGCGGGTTTAAAAGGCTAGTATGAAGCAATATTCATCCGTGCGCATGACGAGCAAAATTACGCCCGGATGTGCGCATCGTGCGCGTGGGTTAAAAGGCCTAGTATGAAGCAACATGCATCCGCGTGCTCGACGGGCGAAATTACGCCCAGTTGTGCGCGTCGTTCACGGGAGTTAAAAGGCCTAGTATGAAGCAATATTCATCTGTGTGCACGACAGGAAAAATTACGCCCCGTTGTGCGCATCGTACGCATGGGTTAAAAGGCCTTGTAAGAGGCAATATGCATCCGCGTGCACGACCAGCAAAATTATGCAATGTTGTGTGCGTCGTGCAAGGGGGTTAAAAGGCCTAGTATGAAGTAATATCCATCAGTACGCACGACCGGCAAAATTAGGCCCCGTTGTGCACGTCGTACGTGGGGGTTAAAAGGCCTAGTATGAAGCAATATCCATCTGCGCGCACGACCGGCAAATTTACGCCACATTGTGCGCTTCATGCTCGGGGGTTAAAAGGCCTAGTATGAAGCAATATCCATCTGTATGCACGACCGGTAAAATTACGCAAGGTTGTGTGCATCGTGTGCGGGGGTTAAAAGGCCTAGTCTGAAGCAATATGCATCCACGCGCATGACGGTAAATATTATGTCCCGTTGTGTGCGGCGGTTAAAAGGTTTAGTATGAAGCAATATTCATCCACGCGCACGACGGGCAAAATTACGCCACGATGTGTGCGTCGTGCGAGTGGGTTAAAAGGCCTCGTAGGAAGCAATATGCATCCACGTGCACAATCGACAAAATTACGCAAGGTTGTGCGCGTTGTGCGCGGGGGTTAAAAGGCCTAGTGTGAAGAAATATCCATCCGTGCCTACGACGACAAAATTACGCCCCGTTGTGTGCATCGTTCGCGGGGGTTAAAAGACTTGTCTAAAGCAATATCCATCCGTGCACACGACGGGCAAAATTACGCCCCGTTGTGCGTGTCGTACACGGGGGTTAAAAAACCTAGTCTGAAGCAATATTCATACGCGCGCACGATCGACAAAATTACATCCCGTTGTGTGCATCGTGCACATGGGTTAAAAGTCCTAGTGTGAAGCAATATTAATCCGCGCGCATGACGGGCAAAATTACGCCCCGTTGTGCGCGTCGTGTGCGTGGTTTAAAAGGCCTACTATGAAGCAATATGCATCCGCACGCACGACCGGTAAAATTACGCAAGGTTGTGCACATCGTGCGGGGGGTTAAAAGGCCTAGTTTGAAGCAATATCCTTCCGCGTACACGACCGGCAAAATTACGCCCCGTTGTGCGTGTCGTGCCCGGGGTTAAAAAGCCTAGTCTGAAGCAATATCCATCCACACGCACGATGGAAAAAATTATGCCCCGTTGTGTGCGTCATGCGCGCGGTTAAAAGGCCAAGTCTAAAGCAATATTAATACGCGTGCACGACCGGCAAAATTACACCCCGTTGTGTGCGTCATGCGCGGGGGTTAAATGGCCTAGTATGAAGCAATATTAATCCGCGCCACTGTGGGCAAAATTACGCCCCGTTGTACGCGTCGTGTGCGGGGGTTTAAAGGCCTAGTATGAAGCAATATTCATACGTGCACACGACCGGCAAAATAACGCACCGTTGTGCACGTCGTGCGCGGGGGTTAAAAGGCCTAATATGAAGCAAAATCCATCCGCACACACGACGGGCAACATTACGACAGGTTGTGCGCGTCGTGTGTAGGGGTTAAAAGGCCTAGTCGAAAGCAATATCCATCCGCATGCACGATCGGAAAAATTACGCCACGTTGTGCGAGTCATATGCGGGGGTTAAAAGGCATAGTATGAAGCAATATTCATCCGAATGCTCGACCGGCAAAATTACACCACATTGTGCACGTCATGCGCATGGGTTAAAAAACCAAACATTAATTAATATTCATTCGCACGCACAACGGATAGAATTATACCGTGTTGTGTTTGTTGTGCACGGGGGTTAAAAGACCTGGTCTGAAGCAATATTCATCCGTGTGCACGATGAGTTATATTATTCCCTGTTGTGCGCGTTGTGCGCATGGGTTAAAGCACATAGTCAGAAGCGATATTCAATCACGCGCACGACGGTTAAAATTATGCCCCGTTGGGCGCGTTGTGCGAGAGAGTGAAAAGAGCTAGTCTGAACCAATATTCATTCGACTGACCTAGTTTGTAGGTAAAGACATAATTACTCAACGTGCAAAATGGGCAATATTGCTGTAGTATTGCGCTCGGTGTAATTGGTATGATCCACTACATCAATCCATACCGATGATAACATTTGCACATTTTGGAAGCCATGATAAAATTTCATGCTACAAAGAGGTCAATATTTATAAAAAAACTTATTACATTGATCAAACGTTATATCTTACAAATACTAAATATCATCAGCATTAGCAATACCCTTACCTTCTACCATCTTACCGAATAAATGCATCCTCCGCTCATAACTAACCGGCCATCCTATGTCACAACGTCATGTTTTCTTATACACACAAGTGAAGTCGGAGGGACGGTTCCAGTTGGGTCAAGTTTAATGAAAACAAAGTGATTATTGTTCACATGACCCAATGTTATGTGGTATCTAGAGGATGGGGTTACTGGAGGAGTTCTCAAGGGAAAAAATGTCACACACATCTTAGGTGCAAGCATATGTACTACACAGTTATAGCATGAGGCAATGACATGTGCCATTGCTGGCATCTGCATCCATTTATCTCGTCCTGCAGGTGCATCAATAAAAAAGTTCACTGTCTCCAAAATCTCATTATATACATCCTCACCCATAATACGCATGTACAAGATGATGCATGTCTACATCTCACCGAGCAAGTCAGATCTGACATGCAGCCACTCGTTCTCATCCAAGCCCAATTGAGCGGCCACAGCCATGTACCCACAGTTTCCATCTGCTTTCACGTCTTCGACGCCTACTATATGGGGTCGTAGACAGTCTGGAAAATCCAACCAATATGGTATGCGGTATTGGACAGGAAAATCATCAACATAATCATCATGGGAAATCGAAGGTTTCGGCCTCTTTATTTGAAGTTTCGCATGCCTACTACTTTCCTTCACAGGCTTCCTCTTCAATTTAGGCTTCTCCTTCACCGCCGCCTTATGCTCCGTAATCGAATGCAACCGGGGAGCCTTAACAGCCTTCCTCGTCACTGTAGTCTTCTCCGTCTCATCCAAAAGCTGCTCAGAAATTACATTATCCAGTGGAGAAATTTGTTTAATCCATCTCCTCGTGCTCATCAAAATACGTAGCCACAGCCGACTCATCCTCCCTCCCAGCAGTCTGAGGATCCACATTATGATCCATTGTCTCCACCGTCACCCTAACTACAACGTAAGCTCTGCTTGCATCAACTCAGCATCCACTATCTTCTCATCCTCCATATCCCCCACATTCACCTCATCCACCTTCGGCTCCTTATTCACCCCAGTTGCATTCTCCCCCTCATCCATCTCAGCAGTCTGCTCATCCACATTATGTTTCACCGTCCCTGCCGTATCCACCAACTTTCCAGTATGCTCCTCAACATTGAAATCAGTGGCCACTGTCTTATCATCCTCCTCCTCATTCGCCTTCTCCTCATACACCTTCGGCTCCACAGTCTCAGCCGCTGCATTATCCTCCACCACCTCCTAAGCATTCTGCACCTCCACATTAAAAGCAACCGTCTCCACCGTCTCCACTAGCTTCCCAATAACAAAATCATCTACATTCAACTTATCAGCCACTACATTCTCAGCCTCATCCTCCCCATACACATCAAGCACCTTCGGCTCCACATTCTCCTTCACTGCATTATCCTCATCCTGCTCCTCAACATTCTGTTCCTGCCCACTAAGAGCCACCTTCTCAGCAGTCTTCTCCATCACAATACAATCCCTCTCCTCATCCTACCAATAAGAAGCAACTGCAGTCGCCTCCTCAGCCTCATCCACCTTCTCCCCATCCCCCTTCTGCTCCTCCTCAACATTATCCACATACACCACAAGCTCATCACCCACAATTCTACACGGTGATGCTAACTCCTTCAACTTGTTTACAATACCCACACTCCGCCCCCTTAGTAATCGGTTAAGTGCATTATAAATTGATTTGATTGATGTTTACTTGAAGGATTTAGTTTCCTTCATGCCTTTCAAAATTGCCGACGGCGGTACCTTTCTATTTGCCAAGTCTCGTAATGCTTCCACCTCCTTTCCCTGTAACTTCACGTCATCGGAATGTCCCTCGACATAATTAGCAGCTTGATGTTTATGCCTGTCATCAACGACTGTTAACATCCACTCACCGCCATCGCCCACCTGATTACCACGCAATTTGAACGGACGTCCACACTTATTGGTTCTAACTGGCCGGTTGGTCTTTTTTACAGGTCGGTGTCCCCTGTAGTTCCCACTTCTTGCATATGCATGTAGGATCCTATCAAAACAACGTTAGGATCGATAAATGAAGTTGAGACTTACGCTTGCGTACGCGGCACGGTAATCTCGAAACTTCGCCCTCGGATTCGCCACAACGGTCGATACTTCGTCACGGAGGATCGAAGCAGAGTTTCACCGCCTAAATCTCTAACTAGAAGAGGATTTTAATGGAAGGGAGAAGAAGAACTTAAGATGCCTTATGCAAACTTATGGCATGGAAAGTGTGTATGAATGCCTTACCCTTGGGTCCTATTTATAGGCTTTAGGGGTGGTTATTGTAGGAAATAACCAATTATAAGCTTATTAGCCTATATTATCACATTCATTTATCTTCTTCTTTATCCACTTATCAAGTGCCATTTTGCACTTATAAAGTGGATTTTTCCACTTATCGAGTGGCTTTTTCCACTTATCGAGTGGCTTTTTCCACTTATCGAGTGGTCCTTTTCACACGAGAAAAGGTTCCCTTCGCGCACGCCTTCGTGCACGCGACATCTGAGGTCCGTATACCCTCATACATCCCCTCATGGGTGTATTTATGTCGTCCATATCCAACATCTCCCACTCACACTTGAGGGGATTGTACGGAAACTTCTTTTCCTTTAACTCTTCTGTTTGTCATACCGAGAAATAGGCCGTGTGACCGTCATGTGCATAGAGTCCGCTGTTGTGCACTTGTTAGAGATACACAACACTCCTCGAGGTGCAAAGTTGAGTAGATCAACGCTTGCTTTACCCTAGATTATTTCTTCACATTTCTTATACTTTATATTCAACAATTGAATCCCATCTGGATTTACAGTTGGCTGGCCAGCTTTGAATCTCTAAAGTCCAAATGTGAATATGAAATTAATCTTCCTCTTCTTGCGATCCTTTTGATCTTGACTAGACTTGCTTTTCTAACATGCCCCGCCGGACCGAATTAACCATAGTCCATAAGCAACATGCTAAGATAGCAATCACCCAGTCAAATCTTAAGGAACCAATTAGAGTCCATAAGGGTAACGAGTTAAGACCCATGTGGTCTTTGGGTCTCACATAATAGTAAACTTATTTACTATTCTAACCCAATGGTCAAAAATGCATACGTAGTATGAATACGTATTACTACATCGCTCCTTTCCCAGGGAGTGTATGTCTCAATGATGTTGTAAGGATGATGATCAGACACCACAATGTCTGACTTTGAGTCCCTTTTTCTACTCAAATAATCCTTTGGACTCACATCCCGTATTTAGACAGATAGGATTTCAAAATCCTCTTAGATCTTCTGTAAGCATCCATATGATGCAGATCTTTCATCCGACCATTTTGTTTAAGTCATGACTCTAAATCATCCGTCTGATGATTTTGACTTTGAACAGGTCTCATCTCTAATCTATCCGTCTGATAGAATAAGGCGGTTGCTCATGTGAGAGAGCCAACCTCAATCTGTCCGACATACTAGAAAGTATAGCTGAGATTTCAAAAATGTACACAAACATTTCTCAAGAGATTCATATGCAATGTTTGAAAAAGAACTTATTCTTTTATTAAATTTGATCTTTCTCAGACATGGGAATATATATTGGTACAACTCAGCTCTTACGCAATCCTTGGGATGATAAGTGTTTATAAAACACATTTCTGGGGATCGCTTTCGTAAGCGGATCCTTTATCATCTCATGCGTAGATATGTACCTTATGTCTACCTTCTTGGTTTTATCATAGTCTTTTGCAAATTCGTATCGGATATCAATGTGTTTGATCTTACAAGACACATTATCCTCTTAACCGCTTTCCAGTGTACTTGCCCTGGATTGGATTGGTAACAGCTTACCATTTCCAACGGCAAAACAGATGTCCGGTCTCGTACACACCATAGCGTACATAAGACTATCAACTACACTGGAATATGGAACTTTTTCCATAATTTCCTTATCCTTTTGGTTCTTTGGACACGATTCCAGATATAAATTATCGCATATGCTTATATGAATATCAATGGACTTGCAGTCCTGCATATCAAAGCGTTCTAGAACCTTCTTTATATAAGTCTCCTGAGAGAGAAAGAAGTTTCTTCGAACGATTCCTTGAAATCTTAACTCCAAGGATATATGCGGCTTTTCCTATGCCTTTCATCTCAAATACTGATGAAAGCCAAGCCTTGATACTCATCACAAAGCCCTTGTCATTTCCGGCTATTAAAATGTCATCTACATATAGAGACATAATAATATACTTGCTTTTAATCATCTTGATATATACTCAGTTATCTTCATCAAGCATGGTAAAACCATTTGATAACTTTATGAAATCGTATATACCATTGCCTCGATGATTGTTTAAGACCATATATGGACTTATGAAGTTTACAAACCTTATGTTCGTTTCCTTCTTTTACAAACCCTGTTGGTTGTTCCATATAAATCTCATCGTCCAATTCTCCATTGAGAAAGGCAATCTTTACATCCATTTGATGTAATTCGAGGTCTAAGCAAGCCACCATTGCCAGAATCAGGCGAATCGAGGTAAAACGAACAACAGGTGAGAAGGTCTCTTCGTAGTCTATCCCTTCCTGTTGCGTAAAACCTTTCGCGACAAGGTGAGCTTTATATCTGTCAATAGAGCCATCATCCTTATGCTTGATCTTGAGAACCCATTTGTTCCAAATAGCTCTACGTCCTCTGGGTAAGTCAACTAAGTCCCAGACTTGGTTAACCTTCATGGATTCTAATTCCTCCCTCATCGCTTCCATCCATTTGTCTTTAGCAGGGCATGATACGGCCTGATTGAAAAGTAGCAGGCTCGTAACTTTGTACGATTGCTATGTCGTATTTGAGATTCATTAAGTCCTTGTTGACTCGAATTTAGATCAATTCTAATATCACTCCCACTTGGAATGTCGTTTAGAATTGCTCCCACTTCGATCATTATTCCCTGTATGGAATAGGATAATCGCCATTCGTATCATCCATTGGTGAAGATTGAAACGTATTTTCGTCTTCACCAAGAATTCTCCCACTCGAATGAGGTAATCCTTCTTGATCGTAAATCTCAAATAGAGATAAGTCCTGACTTATCTCGCCCTGTCTTGAAAACTCATTTTCCAAGAAAGTGACATCCCTCGACTCAAACTCAATTAGACCTCCATTGTCTTCCTGACTAACAAAAACATAACCATTGGAGTTTTCTGCGTATCGTATAAAGATACATTTCCTTCCCCTTGGCCTAAGTTTGCCATACTTATGGGAGAAAATATGTGCGTAGGATGCACAACCCCAAGGTTTCAAAATGTTTAAGTCAGGATACCTTTGGTTCCACAACTCATAAGGAGTGGAGCTAACTGATTTCGAGGGTACGCGGTTCAAAATGAAAGCGGCCGTCAATAATGCATCACCCCAAAAGGTGATTGGCAAGTTAGCTTGCGCCATCATTGAACGGACCATTTTCATTAAAGTCCTATTCCTCCTTTCTGCAACACCAATTTGTTGAGGAGTATAAGGCATAGTTACCTGATGTACTATGCCTTTTCATCACAAAGTTCCTTAAAACTTGTTGATTGATATTCACCGCCCATATCGGTTCGCATGACCTTAATCTTGCGATATAATTGATTCTCCACTAAACTCATATAGTTTTTAAAGCAGGTTTAGTGCTTTCACTTTTGTGGGTTATCAAATAGATATAACCGAATCGGGTGAAATCATCAATAAAAGTGATGAAATAGGACTTCCCGCGTCTTGTCTTGACATTCATCGGACCACATATGTCCGAATGGATAAGCTGTAATGGAACCTCGGCCCTTGTGCCGGTTCCAAACGGCTTGCGACAAGATTTCCTCACAAGGCAATGTTCGCAGGTCGACATTTCGACCTTTGAAACATTGGATAGAAGGCCACGTTTGGCAAGTCTATCCATACGCGTTGGTCCAATATGACCAAGCCTTGCGTGCCAACAAATTATATTAGACTCATTAGTCAAAGAATTTGTCACAAGGAAATTTTCATTACATGAGGAATCATACATTGTACTTATTACAATAAATCCTTTGAAAAACATAACCTGTGCCAATTAAGGAATTATTACAAAATAGGTCCATATTACAATCATAAAGGAACCAACTATAACCAAGACCCATTAAATTGACCACCGTTTTAATATTCCTTTGAATATATGGAATGAAGAGAACATCATGAAGTAGGAGAGTGCGGTCGTTGTCCAAGACTAGCTTGCGAGTCCCAACGCCTTTCACTTCAACACGTGTGTTGTTTCCTACATTGATCCACTTCATTCCTTGGGGTATCCGGTGATACTCCACGAAGGACCGTCTGTCCCTTGCTATGTGGTCGGTGGCACCTGAATCAATTATCCAAAATGGAATAGATTCCATAAGAAATGTTAAACTAGAAACACATATGTAACTAGTATAATTACAAGTTACCTCGTCACCTCCACCCGTACACGAACGAGCATAGTGACCGAACTTGTTGCACTTGAAGCACTTGATCTTCTTCAAGTCTTTCTTCTTGTGCCATTTCTTGTGCCCACCCTTATGTTTGGGTTTCTTGGTAGACTCAAGTTGCTTATTACGTTCATTAGTAAACTTCGAACCATATTTCCGTTTCTTTCCCCCGTGTGGAGAACTAGCAACCATATGCACTTCTGCACTTGGCTTGGCGGCCGCAAGCCGCTCTTCTTCTAACTCGAGGTGCTTAGAAATGTCGCTGAAGTTCTTGATGCTCTCATTATGAGTGAGATGCATCTTCATTTGGTCCCACCCATTTGGTAGGGAACGTATGACTGCTTGGATTTGTTGCTCATCAGTAAGCACATGACCTGCGTACTTTAACTCCGAGATAAGATTTGCCATATGTCGTCGATGTTTCCCCATGGAATGATCTGGACGTTTCTTAGATGAATCGAATCTTATAGTTAAGGCGCGAAGTTTGGACACCGATGTGCCACCAAACTTCTCCTCTAGCTTGGACCATATGTCCATGGCTAAGTCATGCTCTCGGAAGATGCGCATTATGTCATCGGCCATACTGCTCAATAACGTTATGCGGGCTATCTTATTCTTCCGAGACCAAGCATCAAAAGCTTCATTGTCTCGTCTGTGTTGGGCCGTAGTGCCCAACTCGGGTTCAATCATTACGTTCTTTAGAGTTTCGAGCACTTCTTGCTCCTCTAAAACGTATTGTATCTTGATGGACCAAAGTTTGTAATTATCGCCGTTGAGTTTTTCACCTCTGTTTAACTCAGCGACGATATTCTTTGAAGCGGAAGACATTTTACTTTTAAAATGCTGCAAAAGACACAAAACCGAAGGTTTGATCAAAACATTGCATAAAAATTCTTAAAATATAACTCCCACTTGAAATGATAATAGAATATCCCATTTGGATAGTTCTAAAAATTCAAATCCCACTTGGAATTATATTATATTTGATAAGTTACTTTCAAAAAATATTGAAGATGTTGTTCTAGAATCGAAAAGGTCTCTACGATTCCAATCACCATCTAGAACAACCTTCAATATTCCCCCATCACTTATCAAACAATAGTACTCTTATAGTACTAGCAGCAGAAAAACGAGTTTGAAAACGTATTTTTCAGATATAATTCCCACTTGAAATGATAATAGAATATCCCATATGGATAGTTCTAAAATCAACTCCCACTTGGAATGATATTCATAATTTGATAAGTTACTTTCGAAAAATATTGAAGATGTTACTCTAGAATCAGAAAAGTCACTACGTTTTCAATCACCATCTAGAGCAACTTTGAATATTTCCCCACCACTTTATCAAATAATCGTGCTCTTATAGTACTTTGCAGCGGAAAAGCGTTTTTGAAAACGTATTTTTCAAAACTTTAGAAAATGCATTTTTCAAAAAATGTATATTTCAACTTAGTACCCTTATGATACTAGTGAAATATTCGGCACTTTTTGCCATTTGCCGGGATGAGTTGTAGCCGTGCCAAGGTCGGATCCCCCTTTTGGGGATTTTTCTGCAAACTATCGTCGCCGGCTCCCGTATGGATCCAGGCGTTTCCCCCTTATTGGAGAATTTTTCCGCAGACGACTGCCGTCGGCCCCGTATTGGCTAGGCTTGTAGGTTGCCGGGGCTGAAACCATTGTCAAGGCCTCTGGCTAAATTGGTCGACCAATAATCCCGAATTGGTTGACCAATACCGACCAATGAGTTATTTGGCACCCCCTTGGCCAGGGCCTCTGCCCTGGCCGGGGCTGGCCAAGGGCCTCTGCCCTGGCTGGCCAGGGGCCCTGGCCCCTCGGCCAGGACCTCTGCCCTGGCCAAGGCCGGCCAGGGCCTGTCCCTGGCCTCTGCGAGGGCCGGCCATGGCACTGGCCTGAGGCCAGGGCCGGCCATGGCACTGGCCTGAGGCCAGGGCCGGCCAGGCCAGGGCGCCGGCCCTGGCCACTGCCAGGGCCGGCCAGGCCGGCCCTGGCCCCTGGCCTTGGCCGAGGCCGGCCAGGGCCCCCTGGCCCTGGCCTGGTCTCGGCCTAGGCCGGCCATGGCCCTTTGGCCATGGCCGGTCTCCCCCCTTGCATGGGGTGGCCGCATGCACTCGCCGGAGGGGTGGCCGTGGTGGTTATTGGCCGTAGCCAACCCCCTCCGCATGCGAAGGGGGGTGTGTTGCCTTCATAGCCCATTTGGCCATTGTGATCATGCACCAAACGTCATCTTCTCCGATGTAGATAACTACCATCATCTTCATCGATGAAGCACACGTTCGTCGATGAAGCACCCGTTCGTCGAGAAAGTAGTTATTCTCTAATGGCCGTGTGCCAAAAATGAAAAATAACACACTTTAAAGTTTGTAAACTACGCGCTCCACATGAAGAGAGTTCACATTCCCTATGAATGGAGAGTTCCTACCATATCCGTAATGGTAGAAGACCCTAACGTGAAAAGAACAACCGCTGCGTTCTCTCCGTCACAAAGCGTTCCTACCATATCCGTAATGGTAGGATACCCATTCGTGAAAAAGACAACGCCTCGTTCATCGGTTCGACGGGGCGGCGGTTTGACCGGGGCGAACCCGTATGGCTTTGATACCAATGTAGGATCCTGTCAAAACAACGTTAGGATCGATAAATGAAGTTGAGACTTACGCTTGCGTACGCGGCACGGTAATCTCGGAACTTCGCCCTCGGATTCGCCACAGCGGTCGATACTTCGTCATGGAGGATCGAAGCAGAGTTTCACCGCCTAAATCTCTAACTAGAAGAGGATTTTAATGGAAGGGAGAAGAAGAACATAAGATGCCTTATGCAAACTTATGGCATGGAAAGTGTGTATGAATGCCTTACCCTTGGGTCCTATTTATAGGCTTTAGGGGTGGTTATTGTAGGAAATAACCAATTATAAGCTTATTAGCCTATATTAGCACATTCATTTATCTTCTTCTTTATCCACTTATCAAGTGCCATTTTGCACTTATAAAGTGGCTTTTTCCACTTATCGAGTGGCTTTTTCCACTTATCGAGTGGTCCTTTTCACACGAGAAAAGGTTTCCTTCGTGCACGCGACATCTGAGGTCCGTATAACCTCATACATCCCCTCATGGGTGTATTTATGTCGTCCATATCCAACAATGCATAATAAGCAGCCGGAGTCCTATTGGACGATCTACTCATACTCGACGCACTGGTAACAATCACATGCCCCTGTTGTCGCCCGACGCTCTTTACCCACTGAAAGAGCTCGTCTATACTATTAAAAAGTTGCATCGTTATAAATTCGTCTGTATAATCCATATAAACATGTATCAAACAATTCATACAACTAATTGGACCGGGAACCATAAATTAGTTTCATTATTGCCGAAAGATAAATCAATATTACATCGGAAATTTTTAGCATCTCCATCAATCTCAACTATATCTACAGGCAAGTAAAAACAAAAAATTTCTACTTCTATTTCTACACATTGTAATAAGAATATCAAATAAAATGTACTTAACAGTATATACTTACCAAATCTTGATTTCGACAAATTAAGGTTGAAAACCACTGAATTATCGCTTCACCAATTTGTTTGAACGCAGTAGTTGATACTATGGTGTATATGTCGAGCTAAGTAAAAAACAAATATTTGGAATTTCGGTCTGTGCGCCTTGAGCAATCTATG